>AYEL01076938.1:0-15381 GCA_000484575.1 Olivierus martensii
CACGTCATTTCTTCTCCCGAACATCAGCCGAACACGCGAGCATACGTTCGTAGCAATTCGCTCGCTCGTTCGCCCAGTGTAAACAGCACGTCATTTCTTCTCCTGAACATCAGCCGAACACGCGAGCATACGTTCGTAGCAATTCGCTCGCTCGTTCGCTCAGTGTAAACGCGGCCTAAGACTACACATTTAGCCTCAGTATTGATGAACTATGTTTTATTACATACTGTCCAACTTACTGCTTATACTCTTCTAGCTTACCAATAAACTAAATCACTTTTAGCAGTTGAGATTAGCTACTAATTAAAATTTATGAGTGATCTCAACTGCTAAAAGTGCTTTAGTTTATTGGTAAGTATTGGCATGTTTTATTATTTATAATGTTTTTATTTTTATTTGTTTTCTATTTTTTTTACACACATTTTGTATTTATTTACTTTATTTATTTTTAGTTTTTTATTTTATTTTTATAATATATTTGTTATCATTATATATTGTAGGTAGTTACCTTCATGGTAACAATCTAGCATCCTATCAGAATATATATGTTTTAAAGCTGTTCTATTTTGTAAAATGATGATGAGGATTTAATAAAGTTAAAAATACTTATAGTTAAATGAGTTTTATTGTTTTTTTATCTATTTTTAGCTTGATATTTTAAGTTTGAACAATTAAGTGTTTTATGACATTGCAATATTACATATAAGCTGGTGGTTTATGACTTATATGTAGTTGGAAAAGTGGTCCTTAAATATAAAAAGGTTGGGAATTGCTGTGCTAGACAATAGGTTGACTTAAATTACATACAAACTGTTTATGTAAAAAACATTCAAACTGCCTGTTATCCTCAAAATGATAAACTGAAAGAAAAGTACTCAAAAGCAGTTTCATAAAAACAGAAGATAATATAATAATAGATAATAGAAGTCTTTTAACAGAAAAACTAGAATGTTTTGGCCAAATTAGTGACCATTATCATCATGTAATTTTCATATGTTCCCATATTATGGTTTTTGATGGGAATCTGGTAAACACCATTCTTTCTTAAGTGTGGTACCTCATCTTTGTCATTGCATAGGGTATTAAATAGAGTATTTCTCATCTGGAAGATTAATTTTGTGTTTGTGAGTTGTTCAATTTTGCTTTTTGTTTTTAGTAGTGGTTGGGACACCTTTACCGCTCTGTATTTTCTTTTATCATTTCTTTCTGTTGCTCTTTCATTTCTGTTTCCTCTGTTATTGTTGATAATTCTTTGCAAGTTATTTATTATAATTCTAGTATACCCGTGTAGTTTCGCTTGTCTTACTACCCACTCAAATTCTGATTTCTTTTTTCATTTGGTGCTACAATGCGTTTCAATGCATTTTGTGAGAGTCACATGATCGGACGAAGGAAATCGGGAAAATCACGTGATTCGAAGAAAGATGACAACAAATTAATTAATTGTGAGAGTCGCATGATCAGACAAAAGGAACCATGAGGGTCATGTGATTCAACGAAAGTCAAAAACATCGCAATTAATATCACTTATAAATGTTACTAGTGAAAAACATCACTCGATAGAAATTGACTCACGCGAACTTTAATTTTAGAATAAGAAAATTATTTTTTTCTTTTGTTTATTGTAAGAGAGAGACTCTTAAAATTTAAGATATAAAATATAAATTGGAAGGATAATACCTATATTAGTTATAAGAACTTTAATTATGGTTAATAATAACTAAAAACTATTATAAGCACGAGGAGAAAAATCTTAAAAGGAGTTCACAAATAGTGAACCATTTTACTTTGCAGGGGCTATTGTTAGAGTCACGTGATTAGATGAAGGAAAATCGCAAGGGGTCACGTGATTCAAAGAAAGATGAAAACAGATTAATTAATTGTGAGAGTCGCATGATCAGACAAAAGGAACTGTGAGGGTCACGTGATTCGACGAAAGTCAAAAACATCGCAATTAATATCACTTATAAATGTTACTAGTGAAAAACATCACGTACAAAAGATGATAATTAAGAACAACAACAATCATAGTTATCATAAAATATGAAGATAAGGAGACTGTGCCGGAAACCACATGGAAAACGATCATTATTCGGGTGACAATTATGGATTTATGACCCGAATTATCAGGTCTAGATAAGGTCCGAGAGAGAAACCCGGGCCAAGAACGGTCACCTTGAAGCCCAGACTGCCTGCCTTTGGACCGATGGAGGAGGAGATGGTCAACGATATAAAGATCCACTGAACAAAGGGTCAGAGTCTTTCCTGATAGTCTTTCCTGGTTATCCACGATCGTCGTCTCCGTCTTCCTGTTCGTCCCATCCAACCACGCCGTTATCCACGATCGTCGTCTCCATCTTCCTGTTCGTCCCATTCAACCACGCCGATCTCCGAGTTCGTCTCTCCCTCGCCGCCGAGTTCGTCCACCTGTTTCATCGAACAGTTTTACAAACCACGCCGATCTCTGAGTTCGTCTCTCCCTCGCCGCCGAGTTCGTCCACCTGTTTCATCGAACAGTTTTACAATCTTCTGAAACTTCAGCATCGACATTATTAGTTGCCATAGATCATCGTCTTATCAACGTCAAGAATTCAACGACAAAGTATTTATCCTTCCACCAATGTGTTAAACTATTAACACGTACGATAATGTACAGGATCTCTCTCATTAAATGTTTATTGTTAATGTTAATTTGAGTTGTATGACTTATTGTGTCTACTGGCTCTCCTGCCCCGTCCTTATTCACGCCACAACCGCATTTTTCAGCCAGAATCAAATTGTGTTGTTGGGACACATTCTAACCCAACTGGTGTCAGAAATCCTGATTAGGGCATTTAAGGCTTAAGCCTGTGCCTGACGGGTCAGGCACAGGCTTAAGCACTGAAGTCCTGAAGGCTCTACAATTTTAATAGCGCTCTAAACACTGCCATTTTGTGGAACCATGGTTCATTTGAATCTTTGGGTATGAATATTGGGTCATAGGTGTCTTTCCTGTACACGGATGTTTCATAGCTACCATTTCTCATCTCTATCATCACATCTAGATAGTTCATAGTTGTTGTGCTCGTCCTTTCACATTTTAAGGTTAACCCCAGGCTTTCATCTGTTAGTTTTATAAGTTTAGTTCGTGTATTCTACCTTCTGTTGTTACAAAAATGTCATCCACGTAGCATCTGTATATATGTATTTTATTACTTAATTGTTGTATTATCATTTTCTCTCTTTTTCTAACTACTAATTCCATTAAGACACCGGCTAAAGGACTTCCAATTGGTACTCCTTTCTGTTGTACATAGCAACATTGGTTGAATAAAAAATATGACTGATGTGCTACAAGATGGCAAATGTCTCTAAGAAGTTTTGGGTCCTTGTTTTCATTCGTTAGTTGTTCTATTAACATGTGGTATAGTTCAAGACATGCCAGTTCTATTTTTACTTGCAGATATAGAGATTTGAAGTCAAATACTGCCATTTCTTCTTTCGGAAAAGGGCCTGTTTTGCCTAGAAGTTCTATAATCTCTTCTGCTGATTGGATTTCCCACTCATAGTTTTTCATTCTTTCCCTGAACCATGACGCTTACTTCTTCTGTAGAAGGTATGTCAGTGAATCTCGTTTTTCAATTATAGGTCTTATCTCTAGAGGCTGTTTGTGTCTTTTTGGGTAACCAAAGAGTCTCAGAGGTTTCGGTGCCCGTACTTTAATGCCTTTAAGAAAGTTTGATAGCTTTGGATGCTTATTAAAGTACAGCACCGAAACCTCCGAGACTCTTCAGTAACCCAAAAAGGCACAAACAGCCTCTAGAGATAAGACCTATAATTGAAAAAAGAGATTCACTGACATATCTTCTAGAGAAGAAGTTAGCGTCGTGGGGTGCAGGGAAAGAATGAAAAATTATGAGTGGGAAATCCAGTCGGCAGAAGAGATTATAGAACTCCTATGTGAAACAGGCCCTTTCCGGAAGAAGAAATGGCAGTATTTGACTTCAAATCTCTATATCCACAAGTAAAAACAGAACCAGCATGTCTTGAACTATACCGCATGTTAATAGAACAATTACCGAATGAAAACAAGGACCCAAAACTTCTTAGAGACATTTGCCATCTTGTAGCACATCAGTGATTGTCTTTCCTGGTTATCCACGATCATCGTCTCCATCTTCCTGTTCGTCCCATTCAACCACGCCGATCTCCAAGTTCGTCTCTCCCTCGCCGCCGAGTTCGTCCACCTGTTTCATCGAACAGTTTTACAATCTTCTGAAACTTCAGCATCGACATTATTAGTTGCCATAGATCATCGTCTTATCAACGTCAAGAATTCAACGACAAAGTATTTATCCTTCCACCAATGTGTTAAACTATTAACACGTACGATAATGTACAGGATCTCTCTCATTAAATGTTTATTGTTAATGTTAATTTGAGTTGTATGACTTATTGTGTCTACTGGCTCTCCTGCCCCATCCTTATTCACGCCACAACCGCGTTTTCGGCCAGAATCAAACTGTGTTGTTGGGACACATTCTAACCCAACTAGTGTCAGAAATCCTGATTAGGGCATTTATGGCTTAAGCCTGTGCCTGACCCATCCTGAAGGCTCCACATTGGTGTCAGGGGTGGGATTATTAAGGCTAATAGGAGCCTGTATAGAAGGAAAGAATATTGTGGCAAAATTTAAAACCCTTAAGATGGCTCATGAGAATTTAGTGGACATAAGTCAGTAAGCGACCGCACCTTCCGGAACTTTTGCATTTGCAAGTATGCTTCCTAGTTTTGGTGGAGAAGCAGATTTGTGTGTTAGAGATTTTTTCGATACTGTAGAGGAGATCGGAAAATTAGCAAATTGGAGGATCATCAATTATTAGGGATTTCAAAATGTAAACTTACAGAAATTGCGCGAAATTTGCTTGGCGAGACTATCGGGTAAAAGATATAACTAATTATAAGGAATTCAAGGAACAGATGATTGAGCGATTTGCTCATCTGCCATATACAATTAGGTTACAAGAATTTTATGTATGTGTGCAAAAACGGAGGGAAGATGTACAGACATTTGTGGCAAGGTTACAAGCATTAGTTGCAGAGACAACAATGGAAATAGAAGGCATGACGGAACAGGAAAAACCCATTGACGAACATTGTCAGAGGCTAGATCTTGATAAAAGGCTCCGCACACAGCTTTTAAATGGAATTAACGATAGGATTAAACACAGCGTAATGTCACAAAATCCGAGAACATTTGAAGAAGCATGAATTAGAGCCAAAGCCAGATAAAGTGATGGACACATATCAGATAATGATTGAATTAAAAACGGCAATCAAACAACTTTGTGATAGAGTGAATAAATTAGAAGCCATGATAGAAAAAGGAACATTAGTAAAATGATCATCTTATTTCTCACAGCCGAGAATGCGGCCAAGAAATCAAGAGTATTTGCATTACAAACCACCGCCATCACAACAATATTATAATATCTCAGGAATTAGACAGTCGGAATATCATAGGCCGCCACAAAATAAGAGTTCATTTAAGAATAGGTCTATTTATTGGGCTCGAAACTATTGGGAAAAACCAATACCAAAAATTTCGCAGCCACAGAACTTTGGCATGTTACGAGGAGGTCTGAGGTTTTGCAAACTACCTCAACCACCACAATATTTAATTGAGACACAACCACCTATTATTCAGCAAAAGTCACAATGCAAACTTCGCCATCAAAATCGTCACAGTAAAATGAACTCCCGTGACCAGGTGAACGAACCAATAAAAAAATAGCCCAAAAATCTATGTAAGATAACCTCAGTTAAGGAAAGACCGCAACAACACACGCAATTCATACATAAGAGTAAAGCGCACAACCCAACTATGATAGACAGACCTATACATGAGAGCACTGTCGCTCGAAGTAAAAATAGGAAAAATCAACAAAAAATTAAGCACAATAATAAACATAGTAATAAGCAATGGAGATGTCCATCCAACAATTTGTGTGTGCGAATTAATTCTGTTCGTCTGAATCAAGATAAAATGGAACAAAATAAAAGGACACAAATAAATTCAATAACAAAAATAAAAGAAATCAAGCCACGTAAATTTACAATTGGTGACCAAGTTTATGTTAATCAGGTATTTATTCCACCTGGTTCTGATCATAGGCTTTATCCCCGATTTAGTGGACCATATTGGATAGTAGAAGAAACCAGTCCCGTAAATTTTATCGTAGAAGATATAAAAACAAAGAAACGAATTTTAGTACATAGTAATCATTTAAAACCGGCTATAGCTTGTATGGAATTAGATCAGCAGACAGAAGAGAGAAATTCCAAAAGAAGACAAGTATTTTCCACACCTGAGGAGATTCCCGAACCGGAAGTTGATCCTTGGGATGAGTTAATATTATCTTCATTAGAGACAGAACCGAGAATATCGACAGAACCTACAACGTCAGGCAAACTTTGCCCGAGTTACGTCTGACACCAGCGCAAGAGTCGAGAACAACGGCCGCCACATCAGAGAGACAACCGGGACCATATACACACAACTATGCGTTACGAAGTAGAGGCTCAGTGACAGACGAAAAATGGGTTAGAGACACGTTTAGTCGCACTCGAATTCCCCGAGAAATCACTTTAGTTTAGATCAGGATAAATTGTAACTAAATAGCAACGTAATAATTATAACAAGCGCTAAAATTATTATTCTTCCCGAAAAGAGAAAATCGACTACGTTTTTATTTTACAGAAATAAACAAAATTCACAATGAAGAGTAGGAAGATAGCGATCGTACTGCTCCTAATTTTTATAAAAGGGAAAGCCGATGACCCGACCGTGAGGAAAGGAGTGGTCTTCATAAATCAAGGAAACTTCCTCCTTACGACGAGCCATTGGACACTAGTGGCTGACATAACATTCAAAGAATATGACGCACAATTGTTACGCTTGCAAAAACATTTTGGAAAACCTCAAATATCTAACAGGGGGCACAAATGCAAAAATAATGAAAGCCCTGTTTGGAATTTTTCGATTGCCGAGGCTGAAAATTTCAATCAAGCTTTAGGGGATCAGGAAGGATACTATCAGGATTTAAAAGCATTAGTCACCTTAAACGCAACGACCTGAAGAAAAAGGGCTCTTATCAATTTAGGAGGGGACATACTAAAGTTTTTATTTGGAACCGCTACATCCAAGGAAGTAGAAAATCTGAATAACAAGATCTCGCAAATACAAACTATACAAGCAAGCATGGTACACATCATGGAAGCCCAGGCTACAGTCCTGAACAAAACACTTATAGCAGTTAAAGATAATCAGCGACATATTACAATGCTAACCCAAGGACAAGGAAATGTTAAGTCGAACATTACACTCATATAGCTTTTCACTTTTTATAGGACCAGCCTTACATTATTTAGAAGGAACCATTGCCGAATTTAGATCGCAAATGACGAATTTACGTACAGCAATAGAAATGTTAGAGCAGGGTAGATTAAGTTCCTACTTTATTAGCCGTCAAACCCTTTTGGCTGCTTTAGTAGAGATAAATAATCACCTGCCAACTGATATCTCTTTAATAGAACCTGTCCGGGAGGATGATCTTTTTAAATACTATCAGTGGATAACAGTTACGGCAGCAGCACGTCCCAACACTAAGATTGTTTATTAAAATACCATTAATAAATCCAGATCAATCCTTTGATTTGTTTGAGATAATAAGTTTCCCTGTGTTTTTTGCAACCATTAATACTTTTGCTTACTACCAACTAGAATATCCATTTATCGCCTTATCTAAAAATCGGCAATCATATATGTTATTGAATACATACAATGTTGTCAAATGTCAGTCTGAAACAATATCCATTTGTTCACTGGAAACGGCAATCTGGCCTAATCTATGAATATGCCATATATATGGGAATGGATGCAGTAGTCACATGACTCTGTAAAAAACGAATAACCACAGTGCATCCGCCTATATTTCGAAGATTAGATTCCAAAGGCACGTGGTTATTTTCAACATCTAAACCAGTGGTTCTCAACCTTTTTTCTGTTGAGGAACACATTTTAATGTTTTAAAATTATATATACAGTCACAACGTGGATGACATCTTTGTAACAACAGAAGGTAGAATACACAAACTAAACTTAGAAAACGAACTAACAGAAAAAAGCCTGGGGTTAACCTTAAAATGTGAAAGGACGAGCACAACAACTATGAACTATCTAGATGTGATGATAGAGATAAAAAATGGTAGCTATGAAACGTCCGTGTACAGGAAAGACACTGGAAAGATACCTATGTCCCAATACCCAAGGATTCAAACAAACCATGGTCCCACAAAACAGCAGTGTTTAGAGTGCTACAGTATTAAAATGCATTGTAGCACCGAATGAAAAAAGAAAGCAGAATTTGAGTGGGTAGTAAGACAAGCGAAACTACATGGGTATACTAGAAATATGATAAATAACTTGCAAGAATTATCAACAATAACAGAAGAAACAGAAATGAAAGAGCAACAGAAAGAAATGATAATAGAAAATACAGACCGGTAAAGGTGTCCCAACTGCTACTAAAAATAGAAAGCAAAATTGAACAATTTACGAACAAAAAATTAACCTTCCAGAGAAGAAATACTCTATTTAATGTCCAGCCTAACGACAAAGATGAGATACCACACCTAAGAAAGAATGGTGTTTACTGGATTCTTGTCAAAAACCACAATATGGGAACGCATGAAAATTACATAGGCTACATGACCAGAAACATCAGCAAAAGAATAGCGAAACATAAAAAAAGATGTTAACAAAGCCAAATGTAATATGGCACTAGCCAGCAGAACAGTCAGCCTGTAAAGAGCAGAAAAAAAAAAAAAAACGAAAGGAGAGAGATCCCCACCTGTTGGCTGTCGGCTGTCCTGGTCGTTGTGTTCGCCATGTTGTGACGTCATGTTAGGTGACATCCTTAGTTTTGCTTTAGTTGTGTAACAAATGTTGTTTTACATGGTTTGAAAAGAACTTAATAGAAAGTATTATCATACTAAATTTTTCTTTGTATTGTTAAATATTGAATTATGGCTAATGTGAATTTGAATTAAGATTCATGTAAATTATTTAGTGACGTCAGAAGAGTATAAAACCAGACGATGGTTTCCTCTGGTAGTTAGCCAGCAGCTGTTGTGGATGTTTGTGTCGTCACTGTGGAAGTTGTGCTGTGTTGTTTTTGTGGAGTTAACGTGCTGTTTTGTATATTTGTTTGTGGACTTTATGTTTATTTGTGTTTGGACGCTGGAAAAAGAAATTATGAGGACTAGAAAGGTTGTTTAATTTTTGTTTATTGTGTTTAACATTGTACAACGGACCAGTTGGTCGTGTCTTGGAAAATAAAGTTTGTTCCATATTATTACTATTAAAATGGAGTTTGTTATTAATCAATTTCCCTCATCTTTTGGAATATGAACCAAACGTTCACCTGAAACTTTATTTGGATCGTCGTCAACTGGTGGGCCTGGGGTCAGGGTCTGTGAATCCTGATAAGCCACCATGTCAATATATTGTGGGACAACACACGCATCATAAAACAAGTAAAACTGGAAAAGGGAAAGATAGCAGAAGTGACGGAAATATACGAAACGAAGACGGGACACTGTGTAATAAAATAATTAGACCAGACACTTATCAATAACGCATGGAAATGGTGAGAAAAAAAAATTTAACAGTAGACAATAAAGTACATTAGAGGCATATAGAACTTACAACATAACGAATATTTAGACTTATTATTTTTATTGATTTACTTCTTATTTTATTTATTTTTATTCTGCTTATTTTACTTATATCTTAGTTATGTTTTTTATTTAGTAACAGTAGTAATTTAAAATTTTTAAAAAACAATTATATTAAGTAATCTATTACATCACATATTAAATATGAAGAAAAACAACTTGCTTAATTCAAAATACAAGTTCACACAGCTCTATTAGCAAGTATAAGACTCTTATCTTTGTAAGAGAATGGTACTGATGAGGGACCGTGCTAGGTCCGAAAATGTTATACCATATTACTATTCTTGTAATACTTGCTAATAGAACTGTGTGAACTTGTATTACTAGCACATTATATAATATTAATAAATAATAATTCTAGACACTGTCATCCTCTAAGCACTGATAACCTTAACCTTTATATATATAACTGTTAACAATAAGACAAACATCTATTATTTTTGAATTTAAATCAAATTATAGAATTCACTGTTCTAATGGAAAAAGGTCTACATAATATATGTATATAGAATAGATACAGCTGAAGAGGTTGGATAGACCGAAAACATTTCTGTAATTGCACAATAACTGTAATAAAGATATTTATATCCTACCTAAGTGTTATAATAAAGAAAAAAGAATAAAATTAAATTCTGATAAAAATTAAATGTAGTCTTGCAGGTTAAATTATGCAACATTGAGATGACCATGCAGCATAATTAATGATCAGAGAGATCATCACTATCAAATTTCATAAAAATATGCTTAGTTCTAAAGTTATTAGTGGAAGACACACACAACATGAACCCTATCTTATAAGCCTCAAATTTCCTTCAGAAAGTAGACTAAAAAATGATTTATTAATACCATAAAACTTTTAAAAATAAATAATATTTTATATGAAAAAAGATTAAATGATGCTATAGAAATGTTTTATAAATTTACATAATCATTAATGTATCAGTATAGTATTAAATAATGACAGAATTCCCTCCACCCAAAAAAAACATTCACTTTATAATCACTATCATTTTAAAATGTTTTTTTTTGGGTTTTTTCATTTTTTCAGTGACTGAAATATAAAATTCCTACTTTTCATTGTTAATTTTCTTGAAAACTCTTCTCTTAGATTAAAACTAATACAGTACTTTTTAAGGAAAAATTATTATAGAGAAAAATGAAAAACTATTTTAATCATATAATTCTTATAAAAAATATATTTATTTTTTTAAACCTTACTTCATGAACAGTAGTAAGATAATTAAGAATACTCTGCAATTCATCTTCTTTTACGCCATTTCCTTTTAAAATCAATTGTTTTAAGAAGAGAAGGATATGAGCTCGAATTGAAACAATCTCATTTTGATTTGGACGAGGGCCTTCTGAAAAATTTTCAAAAGTTAGCAACATAGAAATCAAAAATATCTAATAAAAAAGTGATAATGAAATTTCAAGTTCAAATAAAATTTTTGAGAAAAATGAAAACACATTTATTTTTAGTCTCATAAATTGGTTATGAGAATTGTAATTTTTGCATTTTATTTCTGTATTGCATTTTCTGCATTTTATTTCTGCATTTCATTTCTGTATTGTATTTTATAACCTTAATTATATTGTTCAAAGAACATTTACTTTTGATTCAAATATTAAACTGAACATAAATTATATTTTATAAATAGATTAAAATTTTTATGACATAATAAATCTCAATCATTTATTGCCTAATTATTATTTAGGCAAATAAATAATAAATTTAGTATGATCTATAATTTAATGATTGAGATTTATTTGTATACTATAAAAATTTATACATGCTGTATAAATTTTTATAGTACAGTATATAAATAATATGTAAATTTATATGATAAAATTTTAATAAAATTCAAAGTGGCCAGTTTTACTTCTCATTATTCAATATTTAACTGATTAAAGATAAATGACTGCTGCATAACTTTAGGGAATAAACAATTGATAATTTTGTTATATATATAGCTCCTTAACAGGAAAGAATTTTATTTTTTAAAATGTTTTTGGCCTTACTTTGAGACCCTCGTCAGTAAACACATTCTTTTTTTTTTTAACAAATGTTTTAGAACAGAATACAGCTTTCAGAATGTGCAGTTTTTAAAAATTTTCAGAACTGATTTTGTTTTTAAAAAGTTTTTCATAAATTTAATAGGTTATTAAAATAAATATAATACTCACATAAAAACACTATTATATGACGATTGTATAAAGACTATGGCAAAAAGTTTTTGTTGTATATATACGATCTTTTTATCTTCATATGATAGCAGCTACATATTAGCTTTTGCACATCAACGCCACAACATTGGGAGGTTTTTGGGATCATTGTCATTAATTACGTTTATTTTTCTTTTTTATACTTCTAAGGCCTTGGCAGTGTTGCCACCTATGTTGTTCACAATATGCCTTACTATTTTGGTATTATCCCGATATATATTGATGTCCCCTTCATAGGCCTTAACTGCCAAGGCAGTATTTAGCTTACCTGTTCTTATGTCTGTTTTGTGCTCTTCAAGTCTAGTATTTAGGCATCTTTTGGTCCTATCTATATATTCCTCATGTTTTTGTAGAGAATTGTTGTACATTGGGACTGCATATATTCCTGACTTCCTCGAGATGTTCACTGGATCTTTATCATTTCTTAGACGTGTGAATATGGTATTTTTTCTCTTGTACACTGGCTTATACGGATTGTCTTTGGCAACTTCTTTTATGATCTTATCTATTACTGGATCGTATACAAGGGGATATGGCCGTTGGTCTTGGCATGGCTGATTATTAATCTGTGATGTTGTCATTATTGTATTCTATTCTAAAACGTTTGTTAAAAAAGAAAGCGTTTACTGACAAGGGTCTCAAAGTAAAGTAAAAACGTCTTAAAAAATAAAATTATTTCCTGTTAAGGAGCTGTATATATAACAAGATTATTGCTAAAGAACAGCAATTTTTAACAAATGGTAACAATTGAGATAATTAAAATATATATCCAAATTCACTTTTAAAACTACAAATAATACACAGTTATAAGCTCTCAGTTAAAGTGAAAAACAAGTATTTATTGCAGAGTACTTTCGGTTTTAATAAACCATCATCAGTGCAAATATTACATCTTTGTAACAAAACAAGATGGAATGGTTATAAATATAAAATTCTAGAACAATTTAAAATTCAAAATTCTTTAGAATTAGAATATATTTAAAGTTTAAAATAATAATAATATACATAAATCCAAAACTTTAAAACATTTTTAAAATAAAATAAAATAAAATTTTAAATTTAAAATAACATCCTAGAATAACATATCTAGATTAAAAATATACATAAATATAATGGAAAATAAAAATAAAAATACAATAAAATAAACTTATGTAATTAAAATAAAAATAAATAAATTAAATAAAATAAAAATAAAATAAAAGTAACAAATACTGTGCTATCATGTCTATGTATAAGTAAAGTCCAAATACCTAAATACATACTAGGCAACCCCATTCGGGTGGGATGACTTCTGGTATATTATCATTGACAATACACATAGTTCTCTTTGCCTGCAGTACATTTTTAAAATAAAATAAAATAAAATTTTAAATTTAAAATAACATCCTAGAATAACATATCTAGATTAAAAATATACATAAATATAATGGAAAATAAAAATAAAAATACAATAAAATAAACTTATGTAATTAAAATAAAAATAAATAAATTAAATAAAATAAAAATAAAATAAAAGTAACAAATACTGTGCTATCATGTCTATGTATAAGTAAAGTCCAAATACCTAAATACATACTAGGCAACCCCATTGGGGTGGGATGACTTCTGGTATATTATCATTGACAATACACATAGTTCTCTTTGCCTGCAGTATCTCTATGCTTTCTGCATATCTTATTTCATGTACATTCTCTATGGACTTTAAATTATACCTCATTCCACAATATATTTAAATTACATTCATTACATTCTCTATGGACTTTAAATTATACCTCATTCCACAATATATTTAAATTACATTCATATGCTTTTCTTGCTAAAGCAGTAGTGAGTCTGCCATTAATAATATCTTTCTTATGTTCATTTATCCTACACTTCAAAGATCTAACAGTACTGATATTTTGTATTATATTATGTATATTTTTAATCTAGATATGTTATTCTAGGATTTTATTTTAAATTTAAAATTTTATTTTATTTTAAAAATGTTATTTTAAAGTTTTGGATTTATGTATATTATTATTATTTTAAACTTTAAATATGTTCTAATTCTAAAGAATTTTGAATTTTAAACTGTTCTAGAATTGTATATATATATAACCATTCCATTTTTGTTCTATTTTTTTGTTCTAATTTTATTTTAAATCGTTCTAGAATTTTATATTTATAACCATTCCATCTTATTTTGTTATACAGATGTAATATTTGCACTGATGATGGTTTATTAAAACCTAAAGTACTCTGCAATAAATAATTGTTTTTCACTTTAACTGAGAGCTTATAACTGTGTATTATTTGCAATTGATAATTATTTAAAAATAACAGAATTCCTGGAAAGAAGGCAAATACAATTAATAAATAGAAAATACAGAACATTCTATGTTAAAATACATCAGTTATATTTTATTGGAAAACAAATCAATAAAATAACACAATATTTAAGAATAATCAAAATTCAGAATATTTTACAGTTTAATTATATTAGACATATATTTTATTAAAATACAATAGAAATGAAATCACAACTAAGACAAGCAAATACTAACTTCAAATTTAGTACAGGTATCCCTCCTATAACATGGCTTGCTACAGCACAGTTTCACTCTAACATGATTTGAAAATTGTGGAAACTCTTATATAACACGGTACTCCTACAACATAGTTTTTACTTAACATATTTACAAAATTGCATTTATTCTCCTACAACACAAAATATTTTTATTAATTTTTGTAAATCCATACTAGGGTCACAATACACACACAAAATGCAATCATTGGGAAATACTTTGCTAAAAACCCAAAATGCAATCATTGGGTAATACATTGTTAAAATTAGTCATGTTCCAAATAAACAGCACTTCAAGCAGTTAGTTAACAAAAATCCTTTATTTAAAGCTAACGTTTTCGGTGTACCACACCCTCATCAGGCTCTTTAAATTACATCTCTTTTCAAATCAAAACATCGTTCTATGATATTATAGAACGATGTTTTGATTTGAAAAGAGATGTAATTTAAAGAGCCTGATGAGGATGTGGTACACCGAAAACGTTAGCTTTAAATAAAGGATTTTTGTTAACTAACTGCTTGAAGTGCTGTTTATTTGGAACATAACTTATATAAGTAGTAAAAGCAGTCATAATTAGAAGGTTATAAAATTAGTCATAAATGCAATTTCACTAGTTTGTCATCAGAGGGACGATATGCAGACTATTTTCAATTTTGATTTGAAATTGAATTAATTGGTGACAATTCAGTAAATGTGTTCCAAACATTCAGTTCTTGGATAAAAAACTAAGTTTTTATTCTTCAACAGAGGAATGTGAAAGAGAAAAAAACATTTTTATTCATAAATTTTTTTGGGTATATGTTAAGGAACGATT
>AYEL01076939.1:0-10593 GCA_000484575.1 Olivierus martensii
TAATACACTAACATTTTCTTACAAATTAAAAAATAAAAAAATAAAAAATAAATAAATAAAATAAGATTAAATAAAAATAAAAAAAATAAATAAAAAAATTTTGTATTATTAACATAGTTATAGGTTTCTTACTAACACGTTCCCTAAATTTAGTTTCCTAATTTACTAACTATTTCTTACTAACATCTTGCCATCTTAACCTCTCTTTTTACTAACGTTATCCTAGCTCCCTTTCACTTACACTGTAGGTTTAGGTACTTGCTTTAGTCATCATATAGGTCTTGTTTAATAGGTACTTTGCACTTTATTTTATTTTATTTTTTCCCTTACTCACTTCCCCTATTTCAGCTCCCTTAGTACTCTTTTTGAGTGGAGAGGTGCATTCTCTTTAGCCACCAAGCTTACAAGAAAAAAAAAAAATTCTTTTATACAAATTTAATTTCTCATATTAGAAATAAACAACAAAATGCTTTAATAAATTAGAAAATTTTGTTTCTTAATATTCTTGCTGAAATAGAAATGCATCTTATATGACTGTGTACTATATGATGTAAAATATACTTTATTCATAAATATATATAATTTTATTATTGCATTACGAATACCTTAAATTGCCAGGTGTGTTGGTAATTACAAATTAGTAGCACTAATTGTCAATAATAATTTCTGTAGTCTAATATTAAATAAATTTTTCTCTCTTATATAAAATAATTAAAAGAAAAATTTTTTTTTAGAATTTGAGGAAGCTAAACAGTGGGTGAAAGAAAAACTAGATTTTAATATTAACAAAGATGTTAATTTGTTTGAGACAACTATACGTATTTTTGGCGGTTTACTTGGTGCATATCATTTGAGTAAAGAAAAGATATTTTTGGATAAAGCAGTAAGAATAAAATTCATTTTTGATTATTGTATCCCAGTAAAAATGACCAAAATAATAAATTAATTATAATTTTAATTGTAGATTGATCTTGCTGATAGACTTCTTCCATGTTTTAATTCGCCTTCTGGAATACCATATTCAGATATTAATCTGAAGACAGGTCATGCACATGCTCCAACATGGGGACAAGACAGCTCTGTTTCTGAAGTTTCTGCAATACAGTTAGAATTTAAAGATTTAAGTAATATTGTGGGAAATTCAAAGTATGAGGTAGAATTTATTATAAAATGTAGTAATCAATTTATAATTAATATTTTTTGAATGAATATTTTTTATAATAATTAAAAAATTTATAGGTTCCAGTATCTAAAGTATCAAAATTACTTCATACATTACCAAAAAAAGATGGTTTAGTACCAATGTTCATAAATGCAGAAACAGGACAATTTCGAAGTTTATCTACTATCACATTAGGTGCAAGAGCTGATAGTTATTATGAATATCTACTTAAACAGTGGATTCAGACTGGGAGAACTGAAAACTGGTATGAGATTTAAATGGTGCAAAATAGAGTTAAGTAATATATTTAATTATAGTGACTATTCATAATTTTTTAGCAAATTTATGCATTTCTCAGGCTAAAAGAAGATTATTTGCAAGCTGTTGGTGGAATTAGTAAACATTTACTTCGTCGATCAGAACCAAATCACTTAGCATTTGTTGGAGAATTATTAAATGGACATAATTTCAGTCCAAAAATGGTAAAATTTTTCAGATAAGTTAAAAAAAACTCTCTTGTTCTGATGTTAATTGAAATACAAGTATATAAAACAAAAATTCTTTAAAAAGATTAAAAAATATTTTTCAGGATCATTTAGTATGTTATTTACCGGGAACATTGGCTTTAGGATATCATTATGGATTGCCTTCATCACACTTCCAATTAGCTCTTGATCTCATGCTAACTTGTTATCAAATGTATGCCCAAACTGCAACATTTCTTAGTCCAGAAATAGCTTATTTTAATTTACAACCTCAGGGAAACAGTGATATTATTATTAAGGTACGTTACTGAATTTCTGAATTGAAACTAATTAAGAAATTTTTAAAATTATGTCTTTTACTATTTTTAGAGTAATGATGCACATAATCTCTTACGTCCAGAAACTGTCGAAAGTCTTTGGTATCTGTATCATTTTACTCACAATGAAACATATAGAGACTGGGGATGGCAGATATTCCAAGCTTTTGAAAAATATACAAAAGTTAAAGATGGTGGATACACCACTATTAGTGATGTTCGCAATCCACTTATGATTAAACCCAGAGACATGATGGAAAGTTTTTTCTTAAGTGAAACATTAAAATATTTCTATTTATTATTCAGTGACAATCAAAATCAATATTCTTTAGATAAATATGTTTTCAATACCGAAGCTCATCCTCTTCCAATTTATTCCCATAATGTCAAAAAACTATCACAATCTCAGTTATGAAAATAAGTGTGCATATATATATTTATATACATATTTGTTTTGTTTTTGTGATCCGGACCAAATTGTGGTGCTAAGTCAAGGAGACAAAACAGTCGACTTCAGACGATAAAGAGTAACCTGTACAGATATAACTGTATATGATGTAACAATTAATGTGCCTTGTGTACAAGAAAACTTTAAATATTGATGGAGTCTAACCCCATTTATTAAAAATAAAAGCCAAAATATCTTCTAAGGATATCTCAATCTGGATATTGTTTTAAATTCAAATTATATTTAAACATGCTAATACATCAAGTCAGCATGATGCATTCTGCATCAGCTCTTAAAAACAATAATTATGTTTGAATCATTAAAAAAAAAGTTGTTCCTACTGGCAAGTAAAATACAGAAAAATTACTTTTTCTGTTTGTTAAAATTAAAAACTGATGTGGCACAGATGAGTGAAAAAATTGTGAAAACATGGCTTTGTTTTTAGAGATCAAAAAAGTTTTGAACGATTTAATATGGAAGCTATTTTCATCACAACAAAAATAAATTTCACTTTTAATCATGTTTCAGGTTTATATGATGTTAAAATACTGTAGCAATTTATATAGAATGTAAAATTTATTTCTTACACACAATATGTATTTTATACAATTTAATGTATGTTGTATATGTTTAATGTGTTAAATGTATCATAAAATTGTTGTTAAGCATTATTGAATTATGAATGATTAATATAAAAAACATGAAGTTACAAGTAACTTGTAAACATTAACCTGTTAGATCACTTTAAGATATTTTCATAAATCTTAATATAATTGAGAGGAGTCTCTCTTGTAAAGGGAACAATATTTTGAATTAATGAGGAGTGGAAAGGGTTAAGGCAAGTTCTGTTCTTACAGTCAGTCTGTAAGCGAAAGACTTATTTATATTTTTCATTTGGCTATACAATACACATATTAGAGTATAATGATATAAATATAGGAGTTCCTCAATTTATGCAAATCTGACTCGATTAAAATATTTTACATTTCAAAATTTTTTGTATAATTTAGTTTATAATGCAGACTGTGATTTTATCCTAATAATAGTTATGATACTACTATAATGATAATAGGAGCTTATTTCCAATAATAAACTATATATGCAAGTTATATTATGAAAATTATATCTCCTAGATAGGCTATATCTACAGCATGTTTTTTATTTTATCAAACAATTTACATATGTAAATTTGACTTATGAAGTCTTGTGTAAACTGGAGAACTCCTGTACTTTGAATTTTTTATAGAGTAGGGGCCTAAAATTTCTTCAACCAGATATATGTACATAATAGAAGGATTAACTTAACAATTAGATAAATAGATTAGGAATACATCAAAACTTCTTAATTATTTTAATTACCTGAGTTTATATAGGCATAAAAGGGAAGGGCTTTTATTTTTATAAATGTTGTTTCTGATTACCATTCATGGAAATTCAACAACTAATGTTGACAAAATTTAAAAATGAACAGGATAAAAATGTTTGTCATCATTATTATCTAGAACTGTTATATTTTGGAAATTGAAGAATTTTTAATTTTATGAAGATTCAGTTAATAGAGTATTTTCACAGGATACATGACATCGCATGTAACTTTATATCAATAATCATTTAATATGAAAGATTTTTCGAAATACATATTTTTCATAATTGTTTGATTTATAAGGATTATACAATGTTTGTTTTTATATAAATAAAGAATATTTTAAAGATTAATAAGTGTCATCTGTTTCAGTTGACATATCTTTGTTGAAATTAAAATTATTATTTCAAACATTTTATTATTATGATTATTCTACAAAGATTTTTAATCAAATTCATTGTTGATTCACCTCTTTAAATAATCTGATAGCATACCTAACAAAGTTAAATCATCGTGGATATTGTGTTCTTTAATAAAACTCCTTAAAAATTTTCAGATTTAGATTTAAAATCATGAGAGACAACTGAAAATGAATATTGCATCCAATGAAAATGGCAAACCAAAGCATGTGCATTAATACAGCTGAGAGAAACTAATGTTTCAAAGTCTGATCGTTTGCAACAAAAAGTTAGTTTTATCACTGAAATGAAGAAAAAAGCAAATTCTGTGTTAATACATATGAATTTTATCTGTAAGTTCATCTTACTTTTTATTATTAAAATGTTCAAGAACAATTTTTTTGAAAACACCTTTGTCCTTATTTGAACCTATAGATTCAAATTCAACCAGTAATTTAATTTATAATTTGTCTGATCCAAGAACCAATGAAACATATTTCAACTATTGTTAGAATACATTTACTTCCAACTTGCAGCTCTAAGTAAGATAAATGTGAAAATACTGTTTGTTTTTGAAAAATTGTTTAGAAATATATATATATATCATGGTCATAGTCTGACCTTAGATCATAAGTAATCAGTAAGTTCTGTAATAGATCAATGCAAATCATATGCTTACAAATCTATATGTAATAGTCTGATGTGCCAGCAACATCATTTTATCTCAAATTCTTTTAGCTTTTTGTTAAGTTTATTAGATTATATATTGATAGAGACTAGAGAGTAATTGATATAGATTTACTTGGAGAGTTCAATTTGAATCTCATTGAAAGTCATATATATTAGAATGTACAGGCAGTTTAAGTTATAATTATACTAGATCTGCAATGGCCAATAAGTGGCATGGGAAAACTCTGATTGGACGTGCGCATATGTAAAACTCATCTCCACATTCAATCAAATTTCATAGAAAGCATGGGCCATTCAATACAGTCAAATTATGAGGTCAGTAAGACTGAATGTAATAATTGATGTTTATGTGAGTTTGCACAACATGTTCTGTGACTCATTTTCACCTTTATTTTTAATTTTAAATATTCCTGATAGAGAATGCATAGAATAATTATATCATTTCTAATGCTCATTATTTTTGTAGTTTTAAACGTGATTTTGGTAATATAAGATTATTATAACTAATAAACCTGTTGCAGTTAAACCAGCAATAAAAGAATATGTTGGTGATTGATGAATGATTTTATTATAATTTTAAAATTTAATGTAATTATTAGGCAAAATTTCTTTATTTTTAATGAAGTTTGTCTTATTAAGAAGGTATTTCTTTATAAAAATTAATTACGGAATTTCCGGATAACTGAAAGAAGAAATTACAAATTATCTGAAGCAATATATAATTAACCATGCGAAAATACATTTTCCAAATAAACTCCAATTGAATTTAAAGATTCGTCTTGAATCTTAATTATTGTGATTCCATATGCTGATTTCACCGGAAACTTTGCCATTTAAATCGAAAATCATATCACTTGACTTGAAAGATATTCTGGGAATTAAAGCATGTTCGCCAACTTGACACATTGATTGGTCTCCTCCCAATCATTTTCTCAACAACGAATTTAGCGCTGTTGGATATTCAGTCTGCTGTTGCCTTATTTCTTAGCAACATTACAATAATTCTCCATTTTATATTCAATCAGGAGCAATTCTAGAAGTTTTTCTTGAATTTAATTAAATACTCCACCGAGACAAAACTTACGCCAGGGGCGTTGAGAATTATAGCCGGGCCCGGGGGAAAAATTTACATGGGCTCGAAGTAATTTTAAAGTTACAAGGTTGGGCAATTTGTTACTCCGCTTCGGACTCTAATTTTCAGCACCGTCCTTCTTCGGTTAATTAGTGCATAAAAAATAAATTGTGGGATGATGTCCAGATCCTGTGAATCCCGGAACTGGGGAATTTTACCCCATCATTTTTCTCTTCTCGTCGGCTCTGTTTTTCGCTGCTCAATTTAAGTTTATCTGCCTTGAGGCACACTGTCATGTCATGAATCCCACTTAATCTTTCTTGACTTCATTAGACATTCTATCCACTGACAAATGATCGTACAGTTTAGAAACAGAAAATTCAGTTGTTTTTCTCGCTCAAAATTATGAAGTCAGTACAGTGGGTGATCGGTTAACGAACATAATCCGTTCCAAGAAAATGTTCGTTAACCGATCATCGATTTACCATAGGATTTAATGGGAATTTGATTAATTCGTTCCGGAGACCCAAAAAAACATAAATAAAAAATTATATAATTTCTTACTATGTTTATTTATATGTAATAACAATAATATATACATACATAGTTTTGCATTTTCATCTATTATGTTTATTTTCCGATAAAGAATCTGCCCAATATCGATTGCTTTTCTCTCTTCTTCAGGATTTTTCGGAAGTGATTAATAGCATTGTCATGATAGAATTCCCCAAGTCTATTGACCTTAACCTGGTATGGATGCCATTTTAACAAAAAGTTGTAAAATCTCTCTTACCTTCTTTAATAAATCTTTGATTTGTTTTAAGTTGTCTCTGAGTTCATTTTAATCAGGAAAAACTATTGTTCTTCCATCCTTACCCATAAGGTTCATTTTAATCAGGAAAAACTGCTGTTGTTCCATCTTTAAACTCAAATTCATTTTAATCGGGAAAAATTACTGTTCTTCCATCCTTACCCATATGGTTCATTTTAATCAGGAAAAACTACTGTTCTTCCATCCTTACCCATATTATCTTCTTTAATAAATCTTTGATTTGTACTTTCTTTAATAAATCTTTGATTTGTTTTAAGTTGTCTCCGAGTTCATTTCTAACCTTTAATAAATCTTTGATTTGTTTTACGTTGTCTCCGAGTTCATTTTATGGGAAAAATTACTGTTCTCCCATCCTTACCCATAAGTCCACCGACGTTTGACTTACTCATAGGTCCACCAACATACAAGGCCTAAGCATATCATTCCCTACTGTTCTCCCATCCTTACCCATAAGTCCACCAACGTGCAAGACCTACGTCTGTCATTCCGTTAGATCATCACAGGCTGACCAGCATCTATGATGGGATCAACCAGAAGATTGAAGGATGGGTTTCAAAGTCCGGGACCAGATCCCTTCTAAAAAGTTAGAGGAGTAGGACCCCGGATCCTCCAGAATGGTAAGTCACAGCTTTTCCACGCAGCCATCCGCCTCATCGGTCAGTTTGCAGGTCCCACAGTTTGTTCTGTGAAGTGCTCGTTATCCGAACATGTGTTCGTTAACCGAACATAAAAATCTTTCAAAAAAAGTGTTCGTTAACTAATCACCCACTGTACATGGCAGTTCTAAAATCATTTCAGCTAAAACTAAAATGAAAGATCTTTGTGAATTAATGTATAATTATCAGCCAAGAGATATTGTAGTGATGTTACAAATACGACTAAAAATATTTCATCATTTTTATATATCTTTTATGCACTTATGCACCTGAATCTGTCAGGTAATAAATATGACATTTTTGATAATGTATATAAATAAAACAACAGCGAGGCCTTTGAGAGTATTTACAAATAAAAGTATACTCTATCTGGATTCGAAATCTTCTTCCACCCAACTTATTTTTTATTTTCATGTCTATTACGTATTTTATTTACGTTTTTATTACTATCCATTAATCATAGCGATGATCAATCTACGCGTAGTTATCGTTGTTGCTCGAAGGACGATGATGACGTATAGTCTTCGTGAGAATTTTTACCAATAGAACTAATTATCTTGATTGAATAATGAGGACGTCTCTTAGAAAAATTTTAGAATCAATTTATTTCGTCTACAGAGCTATGCCAACCACGCAGATTGGATGAAATATCTACTCAGTCCGATTGAAGATCAACTATTCAATTATTAAACTGAACTTTCTTACGTCATTAAAATGATAGTACAGGTTAGAAAGTGAAAATTCAGTTGTTTTCTCGCGCGAAAGTATGATGTGACAACATGGCGAATCTAGAATCATTCTCATATGTTACTATGGGTATAATTGAAATGATTGTAAAGCCGGCAAAAGTATTACCAAACGAAAGAGACGACCTATAGGTCAAAGTTCATAAAAGAATCGGAGGTGATATCGATACCGTTTTTGAAATATATATACATTTTTATATGCATCTTTAACACAACAGAACTGATGACTGCGCATTTAATTACGTGTCTGTAGGTGAATTGTTAACTCTCAAATAGTCATTATTAGTGTTTCCGGGCGAGAATCCTCCTGTCCTTTCCCGGGAATTTTTTCGTTTTCCCGTTCCCGAATCCTGACAAACTTTTCTCGGGAAATCGGCTCCTAGAACCCAGTAATACCTAAAATGGGAAATAAAAGTACTACTCTCAATGTATCTTTTAGAAATTTTTCTTATTTATCGCTATCTAACGTTAGATTGTGGTACAATATTACACGCCATTAGAAATACACGCGCGACACCAGAATCACATAACACGACTATCTAATTTTAGCTCTTGTAAATCGAGCATATTTGATCGAGGAGAGAAAACAGTTTGTGTTTACACACAAAAATATTTTCACAATCCAAGATTTGATTATAAAGTCATCTTCATGTGAACTAACTAAGGAAAGCTAAGATAGCTTACCTTAATATGACATTATAGTCAAATCCTGGGCTGTAATATTTCTCTGTGTAAACAGAAACTATTTCTGTTTTCCATGATAAATAGTTTCCGTAAAGTAACTGCCGATACTAGTAACCACATTCGATCAGTTTGCGGCTGACGATTGAAATGTATGCAGGGGCGTTGCTACCATAAGGCAACACGATGCAAGGCATTGGGCCATTCAGGAGACGTTAATAATCATATTGCAAAATGCACAATAATCTGAAATTAATAGTTTTAAATAAATATGCGGCGAATCAAAATCTCATGGAACCACCATATTAAACTCTTTCTTACCGTATGCTTCCAATTGTGTAATATACAGTTCTATTCTATTGAAATCACTTCCTCAGATTCCAGGACTCAAATTTAGCGCCGAATCATTATACAAGTCGACTCTCTATAACTCGAAGTACTTCCTTGTCCCGGGCAGAAAACGGTAAAAGTCGGGTTTACGTGTGGGCGAGAATCTGGCAACGCGAAGCGCGGCGTCGCGCCGCGGTCAGATAGTTTTAGATCACGTAGTTCAGTCGGTGGGCGGCGAATCTTCAATTCTCTAATGCAGCGTTTCTCAAACTATGGGTCGCGACCCCAAATGGGGTCGCGAAGCGAAATGCTGGGGTCGCAAAAATTAAACTCAAATACTTGAATTTCAGTTTATATGTAATTTCACAAACGTACAATATTTAACGTATGACAACATATGTATTTTCAATGTAGTTGACTGATTGTGTTCATCTTAAAAAGTGTATAAATGATTTATGTACTTGTATGGTTGTGTTCATCTTAATAAGTGTGTAAATGACTTATATACTTGTACGTTATTGTTCATCTTAATAAGTGTGTAAATGATTTATGTACTTGTATGTTTTTTGATTGTGTTCATTTTAATTAAGTGTGTAAATGATTTATATACCTGTATGTTTTATTTCATATTTAAATATGTGTATAAATGATTTATGTATTTGTATGTTTTATTTCATATTTAATACCTGGGATCGGGAAAAATGTCATAATGAAAAATGGGGTCATGAATGAAAAAAGTTGGCAAAAAATGTCGTAATGAAAAATGGGGTGATGAATGAAAAAAGTTTGAGAGCTAGTAATGAAAAATGGGGTCATGAATGAAAAAAGTTTGAGAAGCGCTCGTAATAAAAAATGGGGTCACGAAAAATCTCATAATGAAAAATGGGGTCGTGAATGAAATGGGGTCATGCATGAAAAAAGTTTGAGAAGCGCTGATCTAGCAGAGCTAGTAATGAAAAATGGGGTCATGAATGAAAAAAGTTTGAGAAGCGCTCGTAATAAAAAATGGGGTCACGAAAAATCTCATAATGAAAAATGGGGTCGTGAATTAGGGTCGCGAAAAATCTCGTAATGAAAAATGGGGTCGTGAAGGAAAAAAGTTTGACCTGGGGTTGCGAAAAATCTCATAATGAAAAATGGGGTCGTGAATGAAAATATTTAATACTTGGGGTCGTGAAAAATCTCGTAATGAAAAATGGGGTCATGAATGAAAAGTTTGAGAAACGATGCTCTAATGTATACAGATGGCGCCACGCGATACCGCGCTTCGCGTTGCCAGAATCTCGCCCACACGTAAGCCCGACTTTTACCCAGAAAACACATATCACCAATGCATTATTTACCACAGATTACTAATAATCTGTGGCTGCTTATGGGATACAGATTACTACGTAATATTATTATTCAATATAG
>AYEL01076941.1:0-31045 GCA_000484575.1 Olivierus martensii
CCGTGAATTGAAGACGAAACATAAGAGAATTTCAGTGGTACCCAGGAATTAATTTGAATCTGATTATCTTTGGTTACAGACTAGAGACTCAATATTATAGACTAAAGACTGTTATTGTGGCATCGATTCTTACGACAGGGAAACATCAAATTACAGGTATCTCTCTCTCCGGATTTGTGTCGGGAAATAATATTGTAATTTTAATTCTCTCTCATGTTAAATTATTTGTTAAAATAAAGAAGCTATTGAATTTATTCAATGTTGCTCTCCGCCTCTATCATTCGAGTCGTCAGCCTCATTCGTCGTCCTTGCCCGCGCATTTAATGTGGACCGGGATTTTAGGCCATTGCCTGTTAATTCCGCTTTTCCGTTCGTCTGGAATTCCACAATTTATATGTTTACTCGACATCTTAATAGTTTTTTTACTTTATTTTGCAAAATATTTGATGTTTCTTCAAGAAAAAACTCATAAAGTAAGAATGACACTCCGCTCACAATAATAGCTATAGTGTTAGTTATCTTACCCTTATTGGTTCAGAATATACTTTTTCTACCAATAACAGACAGTAATAATCTGGCAGTATTCCTTAAATTAAATTAACAAATAAATTACACCAGGTATGACATATTTGGCCGGAGGCAACCCTAACAGTCATATTTCGAATCATATGTACTGACTTCTGCAGATAATGGTATACAGACACAGTTCTATGGCATGATCATGTTATTTTCCCATAGAATCATATAGAACTCAATGAGGCTAGCAATGCAGTGAAACTAATGTTTTCTCTACTGTCATTAGTTATTTTAAGCTACTGTCATTGGCCATTAAAACGAAACCGGTGAGAACAAAGCTGGAGTCTACGTTCATTGAGTTGTTAGTTGAGTATATTTTTTTCTATTTGTGGGTGTTTTTTCTGTTTTTTTTTTTTGCATTATTGATATATATTGTTTAGCATATGAATGTAAGAATGAGCAAATACGAGGTGATAAAAGGGACAATTTTACTTTCACTGCTCAAAATAAGAAATTAATGTTGTTGTTGTATTTGCAACAACTGTATCAATTTAATAGTAATTAAAGGTATATAATAATTTAAGATTGAAACAAATTATAAGCTTAAACATTAGGAATATTCAATAAGCATTTATATACCCATCTATTTTATTGCATTGTGGCAGGTAAACTAAAATGTTGCCTTTTATTATTTTATATTACTAATGCTATTATTTGATATTATTAGTGCTATTATTTGCTATTAATAGTGTAATTATATTCTTGTTTATTATTTGATTATAATCTTTGTCAATAAAAATAAAATTTTATTCGCTCCTTTTGTGTTTGTTATTTTTTCATAACTTTTTTTTAGC
This sequence comes from Olivierus martensii, assembly GCA_000484575.1. Taxonomy (NCBI): domain Eukaryota; kingdom Metazoa; phylum Arthropoda; class Arachnida; order Scorpiones; family Buthidae; genus Olivierus; species Olivierus martensii. Next base: position 1,371 of record AYEL01076941.1, read on the forward strand.
ATAAAATACATATAATAATGTTTTTTTTTTTTACAATATTTCCTTGATGGTCTTTAAATCTATTTTTCTCCTTGCTTAAAACATTAAACGATTAGGAAAATGTGAAAATTGGAGTATTTTGAGCACTTCATTCGAATTATTGAAAACATGTATACTGCGAAAATTGGAGTATTTTAAGCACTTCATTCGAATTATTGAAAACATGTATTTATAAAAAATTATAATAAAAAAAAAGGTTTAATACCCCATATTTCAGTACTACACCCTTGTTATTAACTCTTAGGATCTGTTTATCACATTTATTAAAATAAATGGGCTATGTCTGGGCACCAATATAAAGTCAGTTTATTATAGCGTTGAATGTGCATTCATGAAAGTACTCCACCATTGACCCCACCATTTATGGTTTCACTTTTAAACAATGACCCAGGCCATCTATGTATAGAAATTAGTGTGTACAGATCACAAACTACTATATAAACTATAGTGTTGAATGTGCATTCGTGAAAGTACTCCACCATTGACCCCACCGTTTATGATTTCATTTTTAAACAATGATCCAGGCCATCTATGTATAGAAATCAGTGTTAAAAAAGTAAGCTTTCCACTTAACTAAATTAAAATACTGTTCAATCTAGCACTGATTTAAAGTGGAAAAAATATACACATAACTTTAGAAGCGCTTTCGACTTTATTAAGTCCTCATCAGCTATACTTTACATCAACCTTTGAATCACGACCCAATATTGGGTCATGTTAAATTTTTAAAGGGTGGCGAAGGGACTGGTAAAATACCAAAATAAATAAAAACAAAAAAATAAATAGAAAAAAATGTCTTTTACGTTAATTTCAAAAATTAATTATGAGGTTCTGAATGCTACTAATTTCTGGTATGTTAATTTCTTAAGTTAATTTGCTAAATTAAGTTGATTTTGACATTGTGACTATAACTTAAGTCTATGCGCATTTTGTTCCACCTGTCCCGGCATTCATCAGCACATTCCCCTTCCCAGTTTTGAACTAGTGTGTAATTGACAGTTGTCAGAACAGTAAAAAGAATATACAAAAACACAAGCCTTTAAAGCAAGGATTGCTTTAAAAGCTTGTGTTTTTGTATAGACAGTGTAAACTCCAGCAGGTGTGGAATTACTCGTAGTAAAAAGAATAACTTTGTATGTATATTACCGTTTTTTTAAGTAGTCAGTGTGTTTGTTTAGTGTGTTAAAATTAGTAATTGTATTTTCTATCTCGATCAAGTGTATGTTTTTGTGTTGAAGGGTAAGAATTACAGTGTACATTTTTAATTTACAGTTCGTGGTTATATTTCGTTGTATGTGAGTAATACATTGTAGTCCATTGAAATATAAGTTAATCTGACTACATATAGTATCATGCTGATAAACTACCTTTTCTATTTTATATTATAAAATAAACAATTGGATCGCAGTACAATTTCAAAAAAATATGTTGGATCATGCATCAAAAAAAGGTTGACAACTGGTGTAGAATTATAGTACATTTATTTTATCATCAAGTAAGTATATATAATAATTTAATAATATTAGAATAATGTTAGAATAACATTTATGTAGTCAATCTGCAAGTTCCCCAACAGTAATATTAAGTACACTCTGTGTATAAATACATGGGTACAGTATCACAGATCAAGGAACGAATTTTTCCTCCTAACATGAAATAGGTATAATTTTTTTTGTGAGAGCTTTTGATGAAAATTTGTCTTTGATGACTGGATGATTATCAATCAGCCCATTCCCAGAAAACCCAAAAGATGAAATTGAATACTTTGAATAGAATTAATTATAACAAATGTTCAAAATTCCCTCCATTATTTACCAACAAGCCTCCCTTCCTACATCTACATCTATATATATATAGTAAAATTGTTATAAGTATTCAAAATATTATATTATTTTAACTTACAGGTTGATCTATGAGTTCTTTGCTTGAATAATGCCAATAAAAATCCATAATTGATTCCTGAGAAGAAATATGATTTAAAAAGGTATTATTATGGAAAGTCAAAATTTTTTAAGAAAAACTTTAAATATTAATATTTATTTTTTGACATGTAATACTTACTTGTAAACGTAACAAATAATCAACAGTACTGATGACTACATTTACTGTTGTAGTATTACCTGCTTGTGTTCTTAAGTAGTTTTGAAATTCTATATGAAATAAAATATTAATAAATAACTGAAGTTTAATTTTATAATTTATAATTTATGAAATAAATTTAAACAGGTTCATTACTAATTTTATGGTATCCTTGGTTCCAGACTCTTATTGAATTATACATTTTACTAAATCAAAGAACTAAAATGGATGCATGAAGAAGCAAGAAAGAATGTATATAACAAATATGAAACTGACAAAGTATTTAACAAATCTCAAAAACAGAAAAATAGTCATTTAGAAAAGATGAAGAAAATGAGTACAGAAGTGTACATACTGTATATGCTTGTGTATAAGCCAAGGTTGAAAAAAATTTCTGAAGTGGGGAGTCAGCTTATATACAGGTAAAAAAAAAATCAACTTTTTTTGGCTGGAGAAATTGAAGTAATAAGCAAAATCATAACTTATTGAATGTCTCCTGAAGACCAGGAAGGAAATTTTGCAATAATTCATTTAATATGATACCAAGTAAAATTTTATCTTACTCTGATGAGATCGAGCGCGTCGCACTGCTGACTCCAACCTGCATCTATATACCATATTCAGGTAGGTGACACCGTGGTGCACAATACGACACAAAAACTTTCCACAATCAATCAAGAATCTTACTTAAGATTCATATTTCGGTGAAAATTAGATTTATTTTTCGTTATTATTAATTTAAGAATGGTTTAATCCATTTGCTAGTAATCGATAAATTTTTATTATATTTAATTAAAGTAGATTAAAAAATAACTAAAATAATGTTTAAAATAACAAAAAATAATAATGTTTAAAATAATAAAAAAAAAATAATTATTTAAAATCTGTACTAAAAAATAACTGTAATCTATCAAAAAAGTTCATCGTAAATAAAATCAAAACTTTGAAATTGCACATTTATGTCATCCTAACAGTGCATGACATCATCATTAGGATGATCCACTCATTTTAAAATATAATATGATGAAAGATTTGAATATGATAACTAAACTCAACTCAACAAAATACAATGTAATAGAAATTGAAACTTTGAACGGTTTCTTGGGAGTCATGTGACATAAATGTATTATTCTAATGGAATTTTTACTGTGATAATTTAATATGAAATTTTTAAGAAAAGAAAACAGTTATTCAATAACAACAATAAAAAGAAAATATTTTTATGTATAAATTATCAAAATTTATTACTATTCGTTAACTTCATTTTTTCTGAAGCTACCTCATCTTAACGATAATGTCATGCACTGACATCAATCTTGCTTCAGAGTAAAGTAAAATTTTACTTTACCCGAAGCGATCGAGCACATTGTGCCGCAGACTCTAACCTGCATTTGTATAAGTTCATCAGATAGGCAATGCCGTGCTATGCTGGATCACTTTAGCTGGATTATTGTCAAGAATTTCTGCATCGCAGTGCATCAGGCAGTGCAGAGTCACCTATCTGATGTACTTATAGAAAAGCAAGTTGGAGCCGAAGGCATGCCGCACTCAATCGCTTCAGGTAAAGTAAAATTTTACCTTTTAAATTGATATAGTAGTGTCTATATTATAATTTATTTTATATGTATATATTTAAAGTTTCAATAAAATATTAATTTATTTTATATGTATATATTTAAAGTTTCAATAAAATATTTATTTTTGTAAATGGCATTATTAAACAGTAACTATTGGCTGGAATGTCAAGGGTGACTTGTGTGTCTTCGCTTATGCAAAAAGCCTTGGGCAGGCTGGATTAGAAATTTTCTTTACTTTCAAGAAGTCAGATAAACCCTTATTTTTCAAAATCTTATCCCATTTCTTTTGTAGTGCTATCGTAGGATCTTTTGTTAGCAACTCTGCTCCTGGCTGCTGTATATAATCTTCTAGGTAATTATAATATATTTGCCTCTTTAGTAATATCAGTCTTTTGGATTTATCTTCCCTTGTTATTGATAATTCATTAACTTGTAATCACTCATGGGCTTGCTTAATTATTATTATTATTTTTTTTTTTTTTTTAGCTATGGCCTTAAACTTACGCTAGAACAAAAAGATAAAGAAAAAATACACTTAATGCATATTTTCATTACTCGACAGGAAATATCAATTTCATTTTTTATTTTCTGTAGAGAAACTGAAATAAGACATAGCTAACTCTCATTCATTATTACATGGTTGAGTTTAAAGAACTAAAATTGCTATTTTTTATTTTTATGGACAAATATTTTAATATTTTTATTAATCGAACTTCAAAATAAAATACAAAGTAAAAAATTTTAAAAGTTGAAAAACACAACTAGGTATCTCCCACCTGATTTTACAAAGCAGGCCCCTGCGGCACTCAGAATTACACACAACACTACTCTTTTTGCACAAGTACAATCCAGATGCACAACGCCCCGCACACCGAAAGTGAATGCGGTCCGCACAGTGGAGGTGCACAGGGTTGGGCCAGCTTTCGGTGTGCAGGGCATTGTGCATCTGGATTGTGCTTGCGCAAAAAAAGTAGAGTTGTGTGTAATTCCGAATGCCGCAGGGCCTGCTTTGGAAAATCAGGTGGGAGATACCTAGTTGTGTTTTTCAACTTTTAAAAAATGCACTTTCTGGACATGAATGATAAAAGACCAGGAAATTCAAACTACTGTTCATAGAAAAATATCAAACATCTCGATAATAATCCCGCAATGGTCAAACAACAGATGGAATTATAAAAAGGCAGCCATAAGATCATACGTGGCTTTAACACATTGTAGTACGGACATGTTTTTAAAGGAGGAAATAAAATTAATTATAGAAATAGCTGAAAAGCATGGATATAGTAAAAAATTGGTAAACAAATTTATAATGAGACACTGAAAAGAAGGGAAAATAAAAGCAGCGCCAATCAAGTGCAACCAATCCACAGCTGGCAGGATAATAATAATATAGTAAACAACGGGTACAAAGCAATACCGGATGCTTTAAGAAGATATAAAACGGTGCAAGAGATACTAAAATCAAGTGAAAAGAAACCAGCTTATAAGAGGCCAAACACAATCTCAAGCATACTAAAAAACGTGAAAGACTTGTACGGCAGTGAAGAGTAGACAAAGGTATATGAGATATCTTTAATAAACAATGATAAACAACAAAATGAAATATACATCAGGGCCATAGCAAGAAACCTAAGAGAAAGATTAAAAGAGCACAAAAAAGATATAAAAAAAGGTATATTTACAACAGCATTGGCTAGAAGGGCCTACGAATTTGACATTAAGGTAGAATGGGAAAAAGCTAAAGTTGTTAAGCAGGTACACAACAGAATTACCAGTAGCAGAAGAATTAAAAATTTTTGCAGGAAGTGAAAAAGGAAAAGTAATAAATGAAAGACAATCTATCAATCTTTCATGGGCCTGGGAATTTGTATTGAAAGAAATAGTGCAGCAGAACAGAAATGGGTAACAACAGAAAAAACGAGAAGATGGTCTTAAATACTAATTAATCTAACAAAAATTTTTTTCGTTTTATATGAAAGAAAAAGTTCATAATATGTTATATTTTTAGATTTATTTTAATTTATTGTAATATATTTGTAAGCAAATTTATGTTTAAATTTTGAATTTTGTTCTATGTATTCGGTTCTAAGTTCTATGTTCTGGAACGACAACTGCTTTATAGAAGTTGGTTGTTTCAAAAACTGTATATAATTGTGAGTTGAAGAGGGCAGTTGAAAGTTGAAAACGTTCCTAAAAATAAAGTTTATTCAGTATCGTATTTTTGGACTGCTCATTTGTGCTGTTACTTAAACCCCTACATAAGTTAATGCCTATGAGAGTAGTAGTGTAAGTTGAGTTTTTATTTCTCAGAACTTATAGAACTTTGTGTTTCTCAGAACATGCCTCTGTTATTGGACGAATCTAATTTCTTAAAAGACTTTATTAAAAAGAAAACTGTCTCGAGTCTTACAGAAGAAGATTTAATTCATTTATGTAAGAAGGCTTTTAATGATATTGGAGAAGAACACTGGTATAATGTATGCGAACATGTAAAAAAAAATAGAAAATGAATACTGGACTAAAGATGGTTTGGTTGAAACAGTGAAAGATTAATTAATTATAGAAGTGGATGATGAGAACAATTCTGATGAAGAATGGAGCAATAGTGAAACAGATTAAATTCTATTTATTAAAATTATTTTTGTAAATATAAATAACATATTGTAATTTGAATAAATTTTTTTTTTAAGTATGATTGTATTTCTTAATACTTCTAATATTATTTGTTTAATGTTATCTAAAATGATTTTAAAAAAGATTGATATCAGTTCTTATTTTTCTTCTTATAAAGAAAGGATAGTTTAGAACAGCAGTCTTCAAATTCTCAATCCTTGAGGCTTATTTCTGAAGCCCACATCATGAAGATATTCAGAAAAATCACAATCATATTTCATGAAATACTTAAAAATCTTTGAACTTTATTTTTTTAATATATTGTATTGAAAAATCTATAAAATACAATAAATTTGTAAATTACAGATGAAAGTTTTATATTGAAAAATTCTACCATTTACAAATTTATAATTTTTGTGGTCTTTCAACCAACAAATGATGCTTAATGTGGCCCTACAACTAACCAAAGCTATCTAAAATGACCCATTAAAGAGAGTGAATTTGAGACCACTAGTTTAGAATGTTTATAAAGATTAACTAACTTTGTGAAAAAACTTTTTAAACAAATCGTATTACATGTAGGTCATTATTTATCAAATTGAAAAATCTTTAAACATTTATGTAATTAGAAATGGATTTACTGTATATTGGAATAAATCGTACGAAACAAATTAATGCCATATAATAGGCCTACTTATAAGAGGCCATTAAATCTGTTTTAATGAAATATACTTTTACTTCTACCATTTACAAATGACTTTATAATTTTTGTGGTCTTTCAACCAACAAATGATGCTTAATGTGGCCCTACAACTAACCAAAGCTATCTAAAATGACCCATTAAAGAGAGTGAATTTGAGACCACTAGTTTAGAATGTTTATAAAGATTAACTAACTTTGTGAAAAAACTTTTTAAACAAATCGTATTACATGTAGGTCATTATTTATCAAATTGAAAAATCTTTAAACATTTATGTAATTAGAAATGGATTTACTGTATATTGGAATAAATCGTACGAAACAAATTAATGCCATATAATAGGCCTACTTATAAGAGGCCATTAAATCTGTTTTAATGAAATATACTTTTTCGTTTAAAAAATTTGGATGAATTATTTATTAAATAAAATTTTGAAATTTTTTATGATTACATTAAATAAATCAATCACAAAAAAGGTTTGAAATACTGTATATATTTTAAGGCTATATTATAAGAATGCATAATTATTTATAGAAACATGCTAATTTAAGTGATATTATATTTTATATGCTCATATCGATATAATTTCACTTTTTACTGTTTGAAAACATACTTAAACAGTAGTTACTTCATTGATGACTCTAGCCATTAACCAGTTTAAAGTAGCACATTTGATTTTCAACCTTTCCCCCATTTCTAAGAATAGACTTTCCAGCTCAGAACTCAACTTCTCGGAGGTCGACTATACATTTGTAGTATTTTAAGTTTATATAATAGTTTTATACAACTGATGAGGGTCATAATAGACTGAAAACATTACATTAGATTGTGTTACATATCTAATGTAACAAATGCTTTTTAAGTGAACTGTTCATACCAAAGTGCTTATTTGATTAATATGTATTTTTGAGAAAACAGTATGAAAAATTATATGATGTAATAAAGGTCAACTTACTAAACTGCTATATTTTCCGTATTACATTTCCAACATAAGCACATCAAAGCAGTGAAAAATAACTCAATTTATTGTAAAATTACAAAAAGGTTTTTGGTAAAATATTACCATCATCAGTTGCACATTTAATTAAAAAGAACAGAACAAAGGAACAGTTTTTTAAAAAATCCGATAGTACATTCTAAAGAGGAAACATGTAAACAACTAATTTTACTAAAGTGTGATTATATTTATGTAAACAACTAAGTAAAATAAAACAAAGTAAATAAAAGAAGTTATATTAGTTCACAAATATGGGGAAGGAATAATAGTACTAATTAATTACTATTATGTATAGCATATTTCCAGGCTATACTCAAATTATCCGTCTGCTCATCACTCAAATTATTGATGGTAATATTTTACCAAAAACATTTTTGTAATTTCGCAATAAATTGAGTTATTTTTCACTGCTTTGATGTGCTTATGTTGGAAATGTAATATGATGTAATTTTTTTGAGTACTGTTGTATATAAAGGTTTGGAAAATCTTGTAATATACTGTATATACTCATGTATAAGCTGATTCTCCACTTCAGAGTTTGAAAATTGGTAAACATATGAAACCCATGTAAGGGCTGACTTCTAGCTTTCAAATGTTAGAACCATATGATATTCATTGACATAAATCAATAATTTCTTTTATAATTTAAAAAATTTTTCAAACCATGCTCACTATTGAAATAAATAAGGCCACTTTGACAAAATATCAGATTTACAGCAATGAAACATTGTGATGTGATGCAATACAAAGAAAAATTTGGATGAACAACATATGATGATGATGTGTTGTGTTCCACTTCTCTACAATATGATTTTATTCATTTGTTTAACAGAAAATATCAAAGAAATATTAAATTTCTTTGTCATTTCTGAATCTCAATAAAAATATTTAACAAAGTTAAATAATAAAAAATCAGAATCAAAATGCTAATGGAAATTTTGCTGCAACTGAAGAGAGTGGAAAGTTGACCAGTGTACATGTGATCATTGAGTGCAAATCTGAAGTCCGAAATCAGCTGCAAAATAATCATCAAATCTTTTCTAAATCATTAGAATTATCTGAAAATGCACAAATTACCAATTAGAAAATTGGAGATCATAATATTTCCATTTAATGTCAACTGATGATGCATACATTAATGGCAGCCGTGTTTACTAATTAAGAAAAATTGATTTACACATTCCCAATCTTATTTGTGAACTAACAATACTATTAAACTGCTTTAACTAAAACTATTTAAATAAAAACAGTACTTCTTGCAGTAAAGTATCAAACTAAATTTATTAGCTTAAATACATGCAAACGCTTTCGATGTGCTACCACTTCCTCTTCAGGCACGTAAAGACATTAATAGAACCGGGACGCTATTTTACATAGTGTTGCCAAAACAACCTTGACGTTTCAAGCTAAAGATCACTTACACGCACCAACCAAACCCCTCTCATAAATAACAAGAAAACAATTGAAATTTAAAACCGACACATTAATTTAAAGAACCCCACATCCTTTTTACAACAACAGATAGTTTAAAAAGTTACAACAGAAATTTATAATACTTGAGTGTTTTTCCCATTGGTGGCATCAACTTTGTTAACTTCAATTTCCTCTTTCTTAAAAATCGAATTTGGGAATTCCTACTTTGGACAAACTCGCTTCCTTAATGTGATATTTATTTAAAATAATATATGTTTAACTGCAGTTATTAATAGCATTCTTTCAATTTTAAATGCTTTCACCACGAATCCAACTAATTATCATCGATTTGAATTTCTTTCACCATTCTGTAAAAGTAATTAATATAGAGAATGCTAGTAAATAATACGCCATACAAGTAATAGAATGCAATTTATTAATATAAATATAAACCTCCTAATAATAACATTTGATAAAATACATATTTTAAGTTTTAAATGGCAAAAAACACAAGTGTCCCTTTGCCCTCACAGAGATGTGTCCGTTTGCCCCACCTTCAGTTTTGCGCTTTAAAGCTACAAAATTAAAAAATAAATGCCAATAGTATATTACTGAACACGACTAACAATTGGAAAGGCTTTTAAATTACCAAGATACCTAACATAACATTTCTGAAACTACGATTAAATATAAAACACTTATTTACTAAAATATAAATTTTACTTCATGGCGAATTTAAATGAAAATATGTTCTTGCAATGGATTCAGCCACTAGTGGCTGCATGCGGTCCGGCACCGGCCTAATTTGCTTAACACCCTTCCAATCTATGCAGATGTCCTTCTTATAAGCCTCTACCGCCAACGCAGTGCTAAGCCTTCCTTGCTCTATGTCCCTCTTGTGCTCCACCAAACGTTTCGCAATCGACCTCGAAGTGACCTCAATATATGCAGAAACTTCATTCGTATCAATATCCTTTACCGGTATCCTATAAACACCCTTCTTCTCACTATGTTCAAGCGGGTCCTTCTCATTCCGTAGGATACTAAACAGAATAAAATTTCTCCTTGGCGCTATCCTTTTCTTACTCCTTTTCGCCACTTTTCAGACCATTTTAAGATTTCCCAGGTGGTAAGGGATTGGTAAGAAGCCTAGTTTCTCCCTTTTAGCTTCTTCCTCTTTCCTCAGGCTCTTCTTAACCTCACTGAGAACTTTCATAAGAAAAAATCTGCTGTAACCGTGCAGTTTACCTATACCCATAATATACTTTAATTCTTTATTTAGGTCCATTTTATTACTGCAATACATCAATGCCCTTTTATAAAAACTCTGGAAGACCGCCTTCTTATAACTACTCGGGTCATTCGACCATTCCGGTATCAGGATAGCTGCATACATAGGCTTCCAATAAACACTTGTACTTATTCTTCCTTCTTTCAAACAAATAATTACAGATGCTAAGAGAGTTTTCTCTAAACTTAAGAGGCAACTAATGGAATGTGAGTACAAGTGTGAACTAGCTGAGGAAATGGGATTTTATTAATTCTGTGAAAATGCAAATGCAGAATCTAGGTGCAAGGCTTAGGGAGCTGCATGTTAAAAAATTTAAATGGATTCTCAAGAAACAATTGCCGTTTAGGTGAAAGAAAGAGTTTGAATTGGAAGAGGTACTGACGGTAATGGGAGATATACAGCTGCCTACTTTTGCTAAAGAGTACTAGGTAAAGGCTCGTCATATGCACTGCCGAAGTGTTCCCCAATCACAGATGATATTCTGATAATTGAATACTTAATTAGAGACCAAAATGATTTAGAGAAAGAAAGTCTTAGATGGGAATTTGTACGACAAAAGCGTTAGTCTCTGGGTAAACTTAGAAGTATTGAAGTTAAGAGAGAATAGGTTGATATTAAGACAGTTGATTGGTTGAATGAGAATAATTATATTGTTACTAGGGAGGATAAAATGAGGAAGTTGGTTCTATTAAGTAAGGCATCTTATGATGACTTCCTTTATAATTATATAAATGACTCCAAAGTTGGTTCTATTAAGTAAGACATCTTATGATGACTTCCTTTATAATTATATAAATGACTCCAAAGCAGAGCAACTCGCTAAAGATCTGACAAGAAAGGTTGAGGCAATGGTGAATAAAGTTATTAAGCATAAAAAGTTCCCGAGTGACTGGAATGTCAGAAGACAGGAGGCTCCGACTTGCCCGAGAATTTTTGCTTATGTTAAAATCCATAAAATGCCCGTGCAGTGCCGGCCGATTGTGGAAAAAACACTAGTGCCTACTTATCAGTTAAAGAAAACAATTGCAGAGTGGTGCAATGGATTACTAGTTGAGACAGAATGTTCGACGAAAATGACGTCGTCACTGTTAAGTAAAGTTAAGAGTTTGGAGTCTGCAGAAGTTGGCCACATACGATTTCAAAGCGTTCTACCCATCTTTGCACTTAGAGCCTGTTTGCTTGCTTTTCTATCGTTTCTTAATGGAAAACTTCCTACCAGAGCAAGCGGATGCATCGCTCATTAGAGAGGTTGCTTATCTGATTTGTTATAACTCCTATTTTACTTTTAGAGGTAAAATTTTTAAGCAGGTAGTTAGGGTACCGATCGGTAGCCCAATGGTCGGTACACTGGCTGAGATTGTACTTAGAACGGTAGAAGAGCAGAAGTTGTGTTTGTTCCGGCAGGAGATGGCGTTGTACATTAGATACATTGACGATATACTGGTAGTTTGGAACGATAACCAGAAAATAGATGAGTTTACTAAGGAGTTTACATTGGCAAATTATGGCCTCAAGTTGAATGAGGAGCAGCTTAGTGATAGTTGCGTTCATTTTTTGGATCTGCAAATTTGTTTGAAAGAAGGAAGAATAAGTATGAGTGTTTATCGGAAGCCTACGTATACAGCTATCCTGATACCGGAATGGTCGAATGACCCGAGTAGTTATAAGAAGGCGGCCTTCCGGAGTTTTTATAAAAGGGCGTTGACGTATTGCAGTAATAAAATGGACCTAAATAAAGAATTAAAGTATATTATGGGTATAGGTAAACTGCACGGTTACAGCAGATTTTTTCTTATGAAAGTTCTCAGTGAGGTTAAGAAGAGCCTGAGGAAAGAGGAAGAAGCTAAAAGGGAGAAACTAGGCTTCTTACCAATCCCTTACCACCTGGGAAATCTTAAAATGGTCTGAAAAGTGGCGAAAAGGAGTAAGAAAAGAATAGCGCCAAGGAGAAATCCTATTCTGTTTAGTATCCTACAGAATGAGAAGGACCCGCTTGAACATAGTGAGAAGAAGGGTGTTTATAGGATACCGGTAAAGGATATTAGTACGAATGAAGTTTCTGCATATATTGGGGTCACTTCAAGGTCGATTGTGAAACGTTTGGTGGAGCACAAGAGGGACATAGAGCAAGGAAGGCTTAGCACTGCGTTGGCGGTAGAGGCTTATAAGAAGGACATCTGCATAGATTGGAAGGGTGTTAAGCAAATTAGGCTGGTGCCGGACCGCATGCAGCCACTAGTGGCTGAATCCATTGAAATATTAAAGAGGTCAGGAGAAGAAAAGCTGATTAATGATAGGGTAGCCTGGGAACCTCTCCCAGCTTGGAAATACGTCATCGCCAATTTGAAGACGAGTGTGCTAAAAGATTAAGTGTTTATTATAGGACTTTTATAATTAGGCTAAGTTAATAATGTTCTAATGGTAATCTTTAATTCTTTTATTGTTTTACTTAAATGTACTTACTTTAGTCCGTGTTTGAATGTTTTTGACGAATCTGTTGTTGTAAAAAGGATGTGGGGTTCTTTAAATTAATGTGTCGGTTTTAAATTTCAACTGTTTTCTTGTTATTTGTGAGAGGGGTTTGGTTGGAGCGTGTAAGTGATCTTTAGCTTGAAACGTCAAGGTTGTTTTGGCAACACTGTGTAAAATAGCGTCCCAGTTCTATTAATGTCTTTACGTGCCTGAAGAGGATGTGTAGCACATCGAAAGCGTTTGCATGTATTTAAGCTAATAAATTTAGTTTGATACTTTACTGCAAGAAGTGCTGTTTTTTATTTAAACTTATTTGTGAAGTTCCTCTAAATTGATATTTTTGAATTTATTTAAATATGAACATTTATGTACATCCATATGTTTTTAATATTACAAATGAGAAGAAATAGGCATTTTAAAAAATAAATATGGCATATCCAGTCACTACCAAAGGACATGCTAATTAGTGCAAAGAAGATGCAATGGAACTACTTTATATATTTTTGATTATATCTATGCAATATTCATACATATCCATATTCCTTTTAACAAAAGCAATTGAAAGAATCAATAAGATGACCTTTGTTAGGAATAAATATGACAGCATGTAGTTGCCATGAAGGTGCAATGGGAATGCTGCTTGACTGAGTTGATGAATCTTGCAGAAAATTTTCTGATTTTTGATTGACCCATATAAGCTAACCGCCTTCTTTAAAAATTTTGTCTGGAAAAAATTCCTCAGCTTATAAATAAGTATATACAGTAGTTTGCTTACTCTAGATATGAAAATAACTAGGCATAACAACTAATGGTGATTATTATGTAAATTTGATTATTTGAAATAACTTACCAAGATTATGACCTTCACAAAGTAATTGCAAAAATCTAAAAAGAGCACAGGTAAAATCAGCATCATGCATATTTTTTTGACCAGCAGTGCCTTCTGAACCTACACCAAGTCCTTCTGCTTTTTGATTTCTTTCAAAAGCATCTAAGTCTAATACACTGAAAAATTGGATAAATTAAATATTATTAAATTTCATTTAATAATAAATACTGATTATTTTCAAAATTTTAAGATAGTATTTCAAAAAATTAATAGTAAAATAAAGTTTTAAATTAAACTTTTTAAACTTTTCTCAAAAATGTCTAAAAATATAGACATTTCCTAACTTATAAAATACATTACAGAAGAATTTGTACAATTTGAATTTACATAAATTACTATATAATTATTAGGGTAAAATTAAATAATAATATATTCTGCATATATAATCTGATTACATTAGTAATCTATTATGTGTAAATATTTGTATTATGATGGTTATTATACATCTGCTAGGCAAATGATATGTAATGAACATCATAATACAATATATATATCAGATTTTTATTCATATAAACTGGTTTCTAGTATTCATTGTGTTTAAAATACATAAAATGCAATTAAACAATGATACAAAATTATCAAGATTTTAATCATGCAAAATTATTAACAAAAAAGTACACATACAAACAAGTACTTTCTGTCTCAGAAAAATCATTTTCAAGTGAACAACAGTGGTGAAGGAGGCATATTCTAACAAATGGGAAAACAGAGTGACTAGCAAGAGAGGTTGGGGGAAGGTAAGAAAATACATTGGATGATCAGTTAACGAACAGTTTGGATAACGAATAAATCAGATAAGGAACACTTTTTGGAAAGATTTTTGTTTGGTTAACGAACACATGTTCGGATAACAAACACTTCACAAAACAAACTGTGGGACCTGCGAACTGACCGAATGACAGATCAGCCGGATGGCTGCATGGTAAAGCTGTGGGTTACCATTCTGGAGGATCAGGGGGTCCCACTCCTTCAATTTTTTAGGAGTGATGTGGGCCCGGACCATTGAAACCCATCTTTCAATCTTCCGGTTCATCCCATCATGGGTGTTGGTCAGCCTGTGTGATGGCAGTTCTATAAGTGGCTGCCGCCAGATAAAAATATCCCATGAGGATATTTCGGCTTAACTAACCTAACGGAATGACAGGCTTAGGCCTTGCGCGTTCGTAGACTTATGCGTAAGGATGGAAGAACAATAGTTTTTCCTGATTAAAATGAATTTGGAAAAAACGTAAATCAAATCAAAGATTTATTAAAGAAGGTAAGAGAGAGATTTAACAATTTTTTGGTGTTAGAATGGCACCCGTACCAGGTTAAGGTCAACAGGCTTAAACAAATCAAAGATTTATTAAAGAAGGTAAGAGAGAGATTTTACAATATTTTTGAAATGGCACCCATACCAGGTTAAGGTCACCAGGCTTGGAGATCTCTACACGACAAAGCTATTAATCACTTCCGAAAAATCCTGAAGGAATCAGGATTTTTGGAAGTGATTAGGAAAGAGAGAAAAGCAATCAATATTGGGCAGATTCTTTATCGGAAAATAAACATAATAGATGAAAATGCAAGACTATGTATGTATATATTATTGTTATTACATATAAATAAACATAGTAAGAAATTATATAATTTTTTATTTATGTTTTTTTGGGTCTCCGGAACAAATTAATCAAATTCCCATAGAATCCTATGTTAAATTGATGATCGGTTAATGAACAATTCGGATAACGAACATTTTCTTGGAACGGATTATGTTCGTTAACTGATTACCAACTGTATTTAGTAAAACAAATAACAATGTGGATAAATTATGATAGAGAAGTGATTGTAATAGGAGTAAGGAAAGGGAGTGGAACTACTTCAGAGATAGAGAAGGTTTATGCAGCTGCAAAAAGAAAGAGAGGAATAATTACTACTAAACAAAATCTTGGAATAAAAGGAGGGAAATATATAAATTAAAATGAGAGGGGAAAGCAAGAAAAAAGTACAGGTAAAAAATGGACATGATAAAAAATTATTCAGAATCAAGAAGATTTCAGATAAGTATTAATATTTTTAGTTTAGTTATTAGTCAATAAATGGAGCCACATTAGCAAGAGTTAAAATTGATCATTAATTTCAGTTATTTTTAAATGAATACAAGAGTTATTTAGTAGATATTTGATTAATGTTTATTATTAATCTATAGTGCATTTGTTAGCTTCAAGAAAGTTTATTGTAGTGGACCATATTTCCAGTAAAGAAATAAAAGGGTTGTTGAATGCCTGGGAATGTTAATTTTCAGAGAAGCTTTAGAAATTATAAATCAAGTGTGAAATCTGATGACTAGATGGAAATGAAATGCTTATCCACATATTTTTTTGTGCATATGTGGAGCTTTCTAGATTAAGATATGATAAAGAATTTTAAAGCCATCCTGTTACCCTCACAACAATGCACACAAGAAAATAAATCCTGTTTAGAGCTTTGTTTTTTGTGTGTATTATTAAGATATGATCGTTGGAGATTGCATCTTCTTTACTAGAATAATTTTCCATGATCCTATTAAGAGATGATACTACCTTTTAACTATATAACACAAAACTTTTAAAAATACAAGCACTAATTGCAGTTAAGTCTATATAAATCGTATAAAATATTTATTAAAAAAACGTTTTCGATCCTTAAACAAGATCCTCATCAGTTTTCTATTCTTAAACGTTAGAATACAAAAATTTCTTTTAAATATATTCGTTCGTATATTCGATTACATATATAAAATACAAGTAATTATACAAAGTTATTAGATACAAAAATAATAGGAATTATAATACATAAAACTAATAAATATTAAAAATTTTCTTTTTTAAATAACAGAAAATGATAATAGTACTAACTTAGGGACCTATATCCAAATAAACCTAAATTATCAAGCCAAATTTTAGCCCTTGAAACCGTAACAGAATAATTTTAATGATTTGAAATAATTTGAACTAATGTTCTAATCCTTTTACTAATTTTAATGATTTGAAATAATTTAAACTAATGTTAGCACCATCTCGTAGTTAGAATAATTATTAATTTCACCAAATCACGAGTGGCACCATCTATTAATTAATAATTGAACTAGAATTTTTAACTAATTATATCTGAAGAAAAAATCCGATGTAAGTAATCAAAAAATCATTCTAAATTAATATCATCTATTAATTAATAATTAAACTAGAATTTTAACTAATTAATCTGAAAAGAAAATCTGCCTCGGCCCGGGATCGAACCGGGGACCTTTGGGCTAACATCTGCCTCGGCCCAGGATTGAACTGGGGGTGTTTGGGCTAACGTCCCAATATCATACTGCTGTCTCGGCCCGGAATATGATACTAGAT
Organism: Olivierus martensii; assembly: GCA_000484575.1. Classification (NCBI taxonomy): domain Eukaryota; kingdom Metazoa; phylum Arthropoda; class Arachnida; order Scorpiones; family Buthidae; genus Olivierus; species Olivierus martensii. Next base: position 18,803 of record AYEL01076941.1, read on the forward strand.
GGACTTTTGCCGATAGATACACCAGGTGTGGATCTATCGGCAAAAGTCCGATGTAAGTAATCAAAAATCATTCTAAATTAATATAACTGTCCGAAGAATCAATCTGCTTGTTGGCCTCGGTGGTCTATCGGTTATGACATTGGGACGTTAGCCCAAAGGTCCCCGGTTCGATCCCAGGCCGAGGCAGATTTTTTCTTCAGATAAATTAGTTAAAAATTCTAGTTCAATTATTAAGGCCGAGGCAGATTTTTTTCTTCAGATAAATTAGTTAAAAATTCTGGTTCAATTATTAATTTTTCGGATAAATTAGTTAAAAATCCTAGTTCAATTATTAATTAATAGATATGCCACTCATTGATTTAATAAAATATTAATTATTCTAATTATGAGATGAGATAAATTAATTAAAAATTCTAGTTCAATTATTAATTATTAGATGGCGCCACTCATTGATTTTGTAGAAATTAATAATTATTCTAATTACGAAGAGGCGCTAATTAGTTCCAAATTATTTCTACTATTATTATTTAACAGAAAATGATAATAATAATTAAATCGAATTGGCAAAATAATAATTAAATATTATTATTTATGCTGTATTGCCACGCCTTTGAAATAGATACACTTGGTTGTTCATTAACAACTATTCTAGATTTCTTTCTCTGTGTTATAACTAGTGATTCCTCTAGAAGTAAATTTTTGTTGTTTGAGCATGTTTTTATGACTTTTGCTTCATTCCATAAAATTTGCAAGCTGTATTCATAAAATCTTTTAGCTAGGGCAGTAGCGAGATTGCCATTCCTTGTATCATGCTAGTGTTCTTTAATTCTTACCAATAAATTCCTACATGTTACTCCTATATTCTTCCTGTTGATTTAGAGTTATATTATTAATAGGTATAATGTAAACCTCAGAGCACTGTTGTACATTGTATGGTTCTTTATCATTTCGAAGTCTTGCAAATATGGTGGAATTTCTTCTTGTCGCTAAGGTTGCGTTTAACTTTCTTGCTGTAGATCTAATTGGTGCTAGTTTAGCTCATTCATACAGTATACTTAAATACCTCTGACTTGCAGATGTTAGACGTTCGTTTTGTGAATGACATTGTGCATTAAATTTATTTTTGATGTTATTATAAATGCTTAACATAAATCTATGCATGTATCCATGCATACTTCCTACGTTAATTATGTAATTTAATTCATGTTGCTTTTTAGCTTGGGTGGAACAATGTGTCAATAATCTTTTAAAGTAGGCCCGAAAGGATGCTTTTTTATACCCTATTGGGTCATTTGACCAGGCTGGAATTATTGTGGTGATGTATGATGGCTTTCTATATATAGATGTTACATAAATTCCATTATTTATTTGAATATTTAAATCTAGGAAATGCACTTCTTATTGACTTCTTTGATCTAATACTAGTTTCAGTCCCATGCTTTGTATACTAAGGGATTGTTTTGATTTGACCAGAGTACTAAAATGTCGTCTACATATCTCATGTAGAATTTAAAATGGGGTTTATAATCTACAAGTACATTCTTTTCAATAGACCTTAGCACTATTTCTGCTATTACTCCAGCCATTGGGCCACCTATTGGTACTCCACGTGTTTGCTGATAAAACTTACCATTAAAAACAAAGTATGAATGATAGTATAATAAATTTGCTATATCTCTTAATATATCAGTTATTTCTTATGATCCTGGAAGATTTTCTATTAAAAACCTATATAAGGCAAGACATGCAGGTGGTAGTAATAAAGATGGATACAATTTCTCATAGTCTAATACTACGAACATTTCTTTATTGGATGGTTGAGAGGTTGTAAGCTTCTGGAGTACATTCATAGCAGAGTCTACTGTATATTCATAATCTTCTAGCTTGGAGATACACCATTCAGCTATCTTGCTTTCTAACTTAATAAGTGGTGATCTGACTTTTTCAACAATTGGCCTACATGTTACCGGATTTTTATGAGTTTTGATATAAGCAAATAGTCTCGGACATGCTGGGTTATGTACTATTGGAGTTTTGAAACAGTCTGGGAAATGTTTATTCTTCATTAATCTTTCAAAAGAATGATTTTTTTAGTTTATATGTAAGATTTTTAGTTGGGTCAGAGGGAGTTTGTATAGCACCTGTTTCAATTATATATTGTTCTAACATGTTTATAATTTTGTTTTCAGCAGTATACTAATTTTTTACATTTATCTTCTCTAGTCATAGTTAGATCATTTTTGTCCATCCATTTGGCTGTCCTCTTAACTAACAATTTTTCTTTTCTTGTTAAAGCTGTATTGCTATTTCTGTTATTTTTTACTTGCTGTTCTATAGTTTTCCATCTAACTTTCTCTTTTTCAAGAACATTGAGAGGCTGAATCAAAGCTTCTATTGGTGGTATACATAGATTAAATTTAGGGTGTTTGTATAATGCATAAGCTGGTCCTTTCAGGAACAAATCTACTGCAAACTGGGGTAGTTCAATATTACCAATAACTGTCACCACATCATTTATTTGTAGCTTAGCAACTTTATGACAATCTAGTTGCTTATTTATAACCCATTTAAGTTTCTTAATGCGTTGTTTTCTTAATTTATTGGCTAGTCTATCTAAGCTCCTTTTAATACCTGATAATCTTGATAATAAGTTGTTACAATTCAAATCCAAGATTTGCAATTCTAAAGTTTGTATTTTCTTCTTTAAGGAGTGGAACTTTCTCTTGGCATCAGTTAGTGCAAACTTAAAGCATATTTGTTTAGTTTAGGCTATAATTTTATATGAGTGCACAGGAAGGCATAGCTTATAAATTGAAGTTGGGAGAACTTCATTCAACTTACATTGTTGTAAATATAGAAAAGTTTCTTTTGCTTTACAAAACTTAATAGCAAACTTTTTATATTCTTTAATCTTCTCCATGATAGAAAGCTGACTCAGCTATGTAAACACTTTTATACTAAAAACTCTGCAAATTATGAACAAAACTTTTAAAAATACAGCACTAACTGCAGTTAAGTCTATATAAATCGTATAAAATATTTATTAAAAAACATTTTTGATTTTTAAACAAGATTTTCATCAGTTTTCTATTCTTAAACGTTAGAATACAAAAATTTCTTTTAAACGTATTCATTCGTATATTCGATTACATATATAAAATAGAAGTAATTATACAAAGTTATAACCAGATACGAAGATAATAGGAATTATAATACATAAAACTAATAAATATTAAAGATTTTCTTTTTTAAATAACAGAAAATGATTTAAATAAATATTGAAATCAGCAAAATAATAATTAAATATTATTATTTATGCTGTATTGCCACGCCTTCGAAATGGATGCACTTGGTTGTTCATTAATAAACGTATTCATTCGTATATTCGATTACGTATATAAAATAGAAGTAATTATACAAAGTTATAACTAGATACAAAAATAATAGGAATTATAATACATAAAACTAATAAATATTAAAGATTTTCTTTTTTAAATAACAGAAAATGATTTAAATAAATAATATTTTTTAATAAATATTTTATACGATTTATATAGACTTAACTGCAATTAGTGCTTGTATTTTTAAAAGTTTTGTTCATAATTTGCAGAGTTTTTAGTATAAAAGTGTTTACATGCAATCATTTCAAGATTTTCTTTTACAAAAGATCAAAAATATGTTATGTGCAATTTTTACTATAATTCCCAATTAGTTAAACCTTTGTTATATGATGAATTCCGTTAATTAATTAATTATATAATTCTACTAGAAATACACACTATACCTCTAAATCAGGGGTTCCCAAAGTGCAGCCCGTGATGTCAGATCATCTACAATCTTGAATTCATAAAGATAATTTACATTTTTACAAAAAAATAAATAAATTTTATCGTATAATTAAAAATTGTTCAATTAAAAAAATATATGTATAAGTGCTTCCAAATATGTTTTCATTATTTGAATTTACAAATGCAAAAAAACTTTCTCAATCATGAGTATTAATAAGTCCAAATTGAGATCAAAATTAACGTAGCGAGATTGCCATTCCTTATATCACGCTGGTGTTGTTTAATTCTTACCGATAAATTAAATGATATAAGGAATGGCAATCTCACTATTGCCTTAGCTAAAAGATTTTATGAATACAGCTTGCAAATTTTATGGAATGAAGCAAAAATCATAAAAACATGCTCAAACAACAAAAATTTACTCCTAGAGGAATTGCTAGTTATAACACAGAGAAAGAAATCTAGAATAGTTATTAACAAACAACCCAACATATCCATTTCAAAGGCATAGCAATACAGCATAAATAATAATATTTAATTATTATTTTGCTGATTTCGATATTTATTTAAATCATTTTCTGTTATTTAAAAAAGAAAATCTTTAATATTTATTAGTTTTATGTATTATAATTCCTATTATTTTTGTATCTAGTTATAACTTTGTATAATTACTTCTATTTTATATAGGTAATCAAATATACGAACGAATACATTTAAAACTAATTTTTGTATTCTAACGTTTAAGAACAGAAAACTGATGAGGATCTTGTTTAAGGATTGAAACATTTTTTAATAAATATCTTATATGATTTATATAGACTTAACTGCAATTAGTGCTTGTATTTTTAAAAGTTTTGTTCATAATTTGCAGAGATTTTAGTATAAAAGATGATTTTTACAGTCTGAAGGTTGAAGTTTCAATTTCAGATCTATATTCCAATGTTTCACATTAAAGAATTGTTGGTCAACTCAATCATAGTGTGGCCTGTCTATGATAGGCCCTGGAATAGCTCCATTGTTTTAATAATCTATAATTGGAAAGCAGAATGAAAATTAGAAATAAAAAATGTCCCCAATAAATGTTGATACCTGCTGCTTTTAATAATTTTAATAAAATATTTTGTATGAAAATAATAATTATAATAATTCATTCTGAACATTATTAAATCATATTTTCAGGAATCTTTCCTCTTTAGGATCCACTACCATTTTTAATAATTTTATACTATCCCACTTGACTTCCACTTCACATGTATAATGATTTATGAAGAGAAAGGAAAAAATGTTCTTAATAAAGTTGATCCATATTCAATTAGTGAAGCATGGCAATAGTGCCGAATGCAAAAAAATCAAACAGAATGGAATCAATAATTTAGATTAGTCTGATTCAATAGATGTAAACATACATATTTTAAAAAATTGTTAATTAATTAAATATGTAATATACATAAAGTATTTTGGTAAACATTATATATGTTATAAGAGTTAATATAGCAAACCATAGAAAGTGAAATAGTTATATTTAAAAAATTTAGTTATATTTTTGTAAAATGTATAGACTAAGTAGTATTGATTTAAAAATATTTTCTGATTGTATAGAATATCTTAATTAAGCATAGTATGTTAGTAATTATAAAATTAAAAAATGTTTTAAATATTGCACACAAGAAAACAAAGCTCTAAATAGGATAAAATACTTTGTTTTTTTGTGTGCAATTTTGTCAGTATAACATGATGGCTTTAAAGTTCTTTGTTTTAAATAATTATTTAATATTTTTAAAATATATGTTGTTCCTTGATTTTTGAATGTATAGAATGTGAAAGTTTAAAGAAGCTATGAAAAATTTAACTTTATGAAATGTCAGGTTAGTTATGTCTTATTATATGTTATAATTCAAGAAAGCTCAAGAAAAACTGAAAATGTTTTTACGAAGTATTAATAAAATGTGATTTTTATATTGAAGATTAAAATCTGCTTTAATGTTAAGTTTTATAAGTAAATTAAAGAATAAGTCATTTGGAAGAGAAAAAAAAACATTTGTAACTGCAATAAAATATATTGAACAGAAAGATAATTCATCTGCCATTGATATAATTTTTATGAAAAATGAAAGGTTACTGATTTTAATAAACCTTTATATACAATATATATATATTTTATTTAATTTACAACTTACAAAAGGTATTTTGCATACATTTTTAGATTAACTGGTCATTCATTTATCTAGCCTTAATTTCATAGCGAATACATCAATTATTTTTGGCCCTGTGATATCTTTAAGTTAATAAACCAAGCTCATAAGTCAAGTGGTTTTCTACATCACTTTTATTAACTTTATACTAAAATGAAAATTATCTATAACTAATCTCAAAATAATACTTAAAACAGACCTATAAAACCTAAAATAAGTCAAATATCAATAATCTGTACAAAAATCATTCATTTTATTGCAATGTTAAATAATTTATTGTTCTAGACACTATCATGTTGTGATATAAGTTGATTTTTAATGGGATTTTGTGTAAATAAAGTATAAAATATCTCCAATTGCAAATGTCCATTTAATAGTTTGACAGAATAACAATATATATGATATGATATGGCATCTCTGGCATGTAGAGGAATATATCTGAAGATGTAAATGGCCATCCATGGCATCAATCATCTTCCCAAAATCTGCCTTTACCCAATGATCTGAGGCAATATAGCTCTCTCAGAAAATTAAATAGCCAAATTAGAAGAGTTTTAAACTTTTTCTAAGGAGGTGCATAACATATAGTGATTCTTTCTTTGTTTAAAGTATGCATTCTTTATTTAGGCTATAAAATTTTGATTAAAAAAGTGTGTGATTTACATAATTAAATATGGTACTTGAGTTCCTGAACAAAATAAAAATGATTTTTCATTTTATAGTTTCCTTTGCTTTTTTTTATTTGTGTATATTTTAATCTGATCTGTTTGAAATTTAAGAATATTTTACAAATTTTTAGACCATATGTCTACTTTATGTGCAAGAGAAAAACATATACCACTTCATAAGAAAATTGATGGTGCCGTGGTTACATCAGAAGGAGAAGAGAATTTTGAATGTATTGTTACCTTTCGCACTGATTCTGTATCTCAGAAATTTATGTTAAGATTTGATCATCTTGCTTTGGATTGCCAGGATCACTTATACATTTTTGAAGGTTCACATGCATTAGCTAATTACAAGGTATTTATATTATTTAATATTGAAATAATTTTAGATGAAATTGTTTCAAAAAATAATTTTTGTATTAGTAGTAAAATAAAATTAAGAATAATAATAATTAAAGAATTTCAGCACTTTATTTTCTGAATTAATCATTCTGAGTTTTCAATAATTACCTGCTAGGAATATTTATATAATAATGATGTAGAAATAAAAATTTAATAAACAAGCATTTCCAGAAAGAATTAAAATTATATTTTTCAAATGTGAGATTTATTTAGCATTTGGAATCCATTGTCTTTTTTTTTGTATCCAATTTTAACTTTGATTTAATCAGCATAACTTTCATTTAATTAAGAAAAAATCAGAATAATTATCAGAATGGTCCTGTTATTATGTGATTGTGGCATTGTAAATTTGAATGTTTGTGATGCCATCCATTATCACATCACAGTGACATTATGTTACTGTGCCTGTTGCAAAGTCGCAAATTTTAATGAATATCAATAATAATAATTATAACTAAACCTAACGGTTCTAACGACTCTGCAGTCCAGAGTTCGGCCTGAGCTCGGGTCTTTTTCTAAACTCAAACTTAAATATAATACCTTCAAAACAATCTAACAACAATTAACATTTAACCAGCAAAACAAAACCGGAAACTTACGATTAGAAGTAATGAATAGGTGTTAGATCGAAAACAACAAGAGGATGTTAGAAACTTATACTAATAATTTGAATAAATTCTCAAACAAGTTAAATAACAAAAAAGCTTCTTTAAATGATTATAGTACTAGAGTATTTTTCTATCCTTATTCAAAGCTAACAGCTTAAATTATTAAAAGAATTAAAAAAATTTCTGTGAAGTATATTTGGATGAAATGATAATATATTCTTCTACAATTTCATATAACCTAACAATAAAATATTTAACAATAATATTAAACCTATTGACAGAGGCAGGACTTATAATCAAATAATGTATATCAGAATTTTCAATCAAAAGTCAATTTTTTATATGATATATAAGGTGATTCTTAATTATATATTTTGAACAGTCACATTATGTTCTACACCTAAAAATGATCAAAATAGATCATTATTATTATGTAATAAAGGATTCAATTTTGATTTTTAGTATATATAACTTTTTAGCAAATCCAAATAATATACATATATAACTGTGTATAAGCCAATTGGTTCTGGTCTTTAGCAAATATAGGATGGTTATTTTGCAGTAGATTTTGAAAATCAGTTATGTGCTTCCAGCAATTATGTATTCAGGTTGGCCTTCCACTCCTAATAATTGAATAAAAATTTCTTTTGTTCATTTTTGGTTTTAACTGTTTATCTTTTAACTCCCTCTATTATTTATATTTTTATAGGCTATTTATTATTTATTTTCTATAATATTTTTGTTGAGATTTGGAAATTAAAAAAATTGCAATTTAGATTTTGTGCTGAGCAAACATTTAAATAAAATAAAATTATAAAAAAAAAAAACAGATTATAGTTTAAAGTATCTACACTTAGATACATTAAAAAATGATCTTAATAAATCATGATATGTAATAAAAACTTTTCTAAAGAACTAGATTTCAAATAAATTCTATTTCTCAATTACAGTAGGCCCTGACTTATATAGTTAATTTGTCAAAAAAAAAAATTCCATATAAATTGAAAACTAACTATCACATATCTCCCTCGATGGCGTTTCCACCTTGTCGTGGTGAGGGAGCTTGTGTGTTCCGATGATCCTGAGAGCTATACCGGCGGTAGCTTTGCTACTGGTAGGGTCTCCCATGCCGGACAGGTCGAAGGTAAGGGGCCAGACTAAGAGGACGCTCTACCCAAACTAAGGTGTAAGGTATCGTGCCAAGAGTTGAGTGGCACGTGGGTAGTAAAAGATGTAGTGTCGTTAACAATTCCTTCAGGGCACCTGGCGAAACTCTGTCGTAGTTAGCCTTCCGCCCATATTGGGAGATAACCGGGTGGTGACCTTTTTATGTTTCCCCCAGTTTGAATTTTGCCATGGATGACAAAATTATTGATATTTCTTCTGGGGTGGCTGCTCCTCCTCCCCATCATGGGGGTGGTGTTCCTGGCACCTCGTCTGAGGGCGCTGAGGTCACTAGTGTGCCTCGGGGTGGTGGGGAGGTCGGGCAGTCTACTAATGCTAATATTGCCTCCAAGAGTACATCTAGTCTGCGAAGGACGCGTTTGTCTGGAGTGGCTAAACGAAAGCGAAGGAGGGCTAGTAGGAAGGTTGCTGCCGTCGGTGGTTCTCAGTTACCAGGTAGCACCTCCCAATTGGCTTCTTTGTCTGATTCTCCTGCTGGCACCCCTGACATCATTATGATAGATATACTTAGCACCATGTATCATGTATCAATTATTGTAGGTAAGTCACTTGTTAACCCTACCCTTCTAACATTTATGCTATCTATTAAACTTTTACATACTAACCAAACCTCAAGGGAACTTTTAATCCAAATCCTATACTAATCAGCCATATTTAATCCCTAGGGATTAAAATATGACTGATTAGTATAGGATGCTATCTATTGTTAAAAATATAAAATTATATTATTTTTTATCAAAATTTTATCTTTCAGGATTAAATTATGTATTGTTGAAATGACCATTAATAATAGAACATCACTACAAAATTTTATGGAAATATATTAATTATTTCCCTCATTAAAGTTACTAATATGGGATAGACATACAGGCATGATGCCTATTTTATAAGCCTCCTTTTCTTTGAAAAAGTAGGATAAAAATGCTTGAGAGTTAGTAAATGGTAACATAAACCAAATTTTGGAGTTCTGAATTAGAAATAATGATATGCTGAATATAATTATGTAAAATTAATAATTTTTCCCATTTTTTACCATTATATTGAAAATATATATATAGTTTATTAGAATGAAATAAATAAGAAATTATATGATTATAAAATCATAAATAAAACACATGATGTGATACATTAATAAAAAATATTTAGAATTTATGTAATAATTCAAAAAAATTTAACTTTTGTTTGTTTTCTTATATGTAAGTTGATGATGATAAGAAATGAGACAGAGAACAAAAGTCACTTGTGCTCTGTCCCATATGCTGAGTGTTACTCAAGTTAACCTAAATTTTCATGACAAACAGAAATATACTGTGTGATGATTATACAATGAAATTTAAATTAATTTTTAACTTAAAAATAGGATGGGACTATTATGCAATGATGATCATTATTTAATGAAACAAAATTATTATAGATAAATATTACCAATTTACTTATAATAATATTTTGATATAGAGAAATCATATTTAATTACTTTTATTTACTTAATTCAATTGCTTTTCTTGTTAAATAATAGATAAAATTATTAAACCAAATATTTTAAGCCAAATTAACCTCTAGTATAATAATTCTGAATTAAATTGTAATTTTAATGATTAGTTTCAAATCAAGGCTATAGTGAGCACCATCTGTTGAGTTAATAATCTGTTGGCACCACCTTAGTTCAAATTTAAAAAAAATTAATTAATTATTAACTTAACAGATGGTGGCATCATAGCCTTGATTTGAAAACTAATTATTAAAATTACAATTTAATTCAGAATTATTATACTAGAGGTTAATTTGGCTTGAAATGTTTAGTTTAATGTTGTTCTCCTAATTAGTTTCAATTAGAATAGATAAAATTCTTGTAATGTATAAAAATCAACACTGTAATATTTACAGTAGATTCCTGATTAACTGGTATAATTGGGAAATTACTTTTTCTGGAATAATCTTCAAATAAGCAAAAAATTGGAATTATGGACAATATGCATTTAATATCGAAAAAAAAAACTGTGCTTATATGGTAAAAGTTCAAAAATTTGAATGCCAGAAATCTGAACTTTTTGAAAATTCAAACTTTTTAAAATTTAACTATGTGAAAGATTATTTCCAAGCACTACTAAGCACTCCAAAATTACTTTTAAAAAATAAAAAATTAAAAAAAAAATCTTTTAAAGAATAAGTTTTATAATAGTTCCGAATGTTATTTGTTCCATAGTTTAAATTTGTTATGAGAGTTGAAGATTGCTTGTAAATGCTGAAAACGTTTCTCATAATAAAAGTTTTCTTTAAAATGTAATTTTGGACTGCTTGGTAGTGCTTGGAAGTAATCTTTCATATAATTAGACACCTAAGAGAGCAGTAATATTTAAGAATTTTTAAAATTTCTGTGTTTGAGTTATATTTATTCATTCACTTTTGCTATGCATCAATAACACACACACGCATAATAAAAGTGAATGAATAAATATGTTCATTTTGATAAAGCATTCTTTATTTGTTAATGAATAAACAAACAAAATTTATCTATTCAACTCTTCTTTATTATTCCTTAAATTTGAATTTTAAAAGTATATCTGAGAATCTGAAAATTAGTACAAACCAAATCCCTAAAGCAGTCTGGATTTTTGGACTTTACTGTACATATGTATACATAATGTTCTATTATTTGTTGAAAAAAAGATATTAAAGAAATTTCTTTATTTGCAGCACTGATGAATTGAAAGAATTGCCAAGTCATAAATTATACATCATCATGTATATTTATAAAAATATTTTATTAGTTTGAATATATGAAAAAAAATCAATAATAAAAAGTAAAAGTTCATATATACACCTAGCCCTCGATTTGCACGGCACTCAATTTACACGGTTTCGCTTTTACACAGTTTTTAAATGAAAACAAAAAAATTTTTTTGGGTTTTATTTTGATTGTTTTGCATTATGTCATTTATAATTTAAAAGAGTATCATATTGTCACGTTTTGTGGATTTACGAGTTCGTAGAGATTAATAAAGAGTGAATACAGCTATATTTTGTATAGTCCAATTTATTCACACAAAACAAAATAATTTTGTTTCACTGTAACTAAATTCAATACAAAATCCGATAATTATCTCATACAACACTAATTTGTCTTTAATTCAGAATAACTCACAGTTCTTCTTAGTCCACTTTCGCTTTCACAATTTATCGCTCATTATTAACTTTTACTGTCCAAGTTTCGCAGTTCAACTAAACTCAACTCAGGCTTGCAGCTTTCCTATTTATGTTTGAATGCTTTTATTGTTTTTATTTGTACGGAATATTGTTAATTTTTTTTAATGCCGTATTCGATGTTAATTAATGTTTGTTTTCATTTTCAAAAATAAATTGAAAAAGTATAAGCATTAAATTGTCTCTAAAAATTAATGAA
>AYEL01076942.1:0-26834 GCA_000484575.1 Olivierus martensii
TTTTAGATATCCATTTAAGATAAAACTTAAACATTATTTTTTTTTTACCCTGGTTATCTGTAACCTAGCTAATCCGACTCTGCATAATTGGGCATTTACTATATAATAATAATAATAATAATAATAATAATAATAATAATAAAATTATGAGTGTGTATTGAATTTTCCCATAAGCCAATCTCAGTACAGTAGAGTCTTCTGATTATCTGAGGTAATGTGGACTCAAGGAGTCTTGAATAATCAAATATTTGAATAATACATATGATTTGGTAAATTATTATTAAATAAACTGGATTTAAATACATTAATGTGATGATATGCATACTGTTTTCAGGTTAGATCTAGTTATTGAATATAATTACTTTTATTGTATAATCTAAATGTGAATTGTCACTCATTTTGTGTTTTTTTTTATTTTTGTAATAAAACAGTTTTAAATAAAATTAAAGGTGTTTTAAATTTTGTAATATAACATATATGATTTTAACTATTTTTTAATATAAAAATGAAAAAAAAATTAACGTGATGTGGATGACAGTTTACCTCGAATAATGTGGAATCTCAATTGAATGACTCTACAGTATTTGTTTTTATAAACATAGATATTAAAAAGAGAAAAATCAAAATTTAAAAAAAAAATGCTTAGTCTAAATATTTTTTTGTAACAAATAAATTGTCACTATATGAAAATTAGAAATTACAAATGTTTTGTTATACATTTAAATAAATTCAATTGTTATAATTTTCTTAATATTTAAAAAAACTGAAAGCTATGATAAAATTAGTTATTTGAATGAGTATTTATATGTAACTTTAAATTTTTATTACATGATTTCTATGATATGATGAACCAATATTTAGAAACAATTTTGATTAAAAATAATTAATTTAATTTCATATGATATGAGAAATAAAAGATTTTATTTTGTATTTGAAATAATGTCATTTAAGAAATGACATTAAATATGAATATTTTGCATATAATTTGAAAATACTTCAAAGATATTATATGAGGTATGTACAATTGAAATTAAATCACTCTTGTTAAATAAGTCCACATATAAAATGTAGTAATTTTTACATAATGCAATTATATAATGTAACTAATAAAATAAATAAAAATATATAATGATTTATGAGAAAAATTATTACAGTTTTGTCAATTTTCAGTTTAATATAAATTGCTATTAATGATGTAATAGTTTGATATATAAAAATTCATATGCAAAATATATTTACTTCTTAAGTTGCAATAATTTCATTTATATTCTCATAGAAAAATACATATATAATTTTAATATATTGCATAATTTTTGATACAATTCTAAATGCTCTTCACTAGTGTTCTTATTTGTAATAATAACACTAGAGAATCTGAGTTGAAAAGTCAGTCATTTTCCAGTTAGATGTTTAAATTTAGGGAAAATTGAATCAAAAAATCACAATTGTTATTTCTGTTTTGAACAGTCATTAGACAGATATTATAATAATTTTGTTTTCAACTAATATCTGAATTTAAATTTTATTATTTATTTTTAATAAATAAATTTTATTTTAAATGAGAAATTAATTTTATGAGTTTTAAAAATTTTTATTGAATTAATTATTGGTGGAAAATATTGTCATAATAATTATCAAGTAATCATCCTAAATGGAAATAATAATGCAGAGTAAAGAAAACCTAAGCACTAAGCAGAAATTTCTTCTTTACTCTGATTAGTTGCAGAATGTCTACAGCCTTTCTCTAAACTAAAAGTTGCTTTTAGAAAAAGAATTTTTTGACACAGATTGATTTCATTTATCATTCATTAAATTTTCTTTCTAAGATTTTGAAACATTATTGTATATATTATATATTTTGATTTAAGCTACATCAGTTTGATTTTATGTAATTTAGCCCAGGTTGTCTTTAAATAAAATACTGAAGGATCTAGCATTGAACAGATTTTGTACAAACTTAGTAATGCCAGTTTTGTCATAATAATTATCAAGTAATCATCCTAAATGGAAATAATAATGCAGAGTAAAGAAAACCTAAGCACTAAGCAGAAATTTCTTCTTTACTCTGATTAGTTGCAGAATGTCTACAGCCTTTCTCTAAACTAAAAGTTGCTTTTAGAAAAAGAATTTTTTGACACAGATTGATTTCATTTATCATTCATTAAATTTTCTTTCTAAGATTTTGAAACATTATTGTATATATTATATATTTTTCATTATAATAGATAATTATATTTATTTTGAAAAATATGGAATACAAGCATTTCTCAACTTACATTTTGATTTAAGCTACATAAGTTTGATTTTATGTAATTTAGCCCAGGTTGTCTTTAAAAAAAATACTGAAGGATCTAGCATTGAACAGATTTTGTACAAACTTAGTAATGCCAGTTTTGTTATAAAATTTTCTTACAATCGTGTAACAAAATTTTATACATTAGTTTAATGAGAAACCATAGACATCTATCATATAAAATTAGAGTACAGTAAGTCCTCAACTACACAATTTCAGAGAGATGCAGATGTGTGAGTCTTTTTATTTGTGTTGAATTCCCATCAAATGTAAATAGAAAATTCATTAAACATTTTTACTTTTTTGCAAAAATCTCACTCATGGCTTTAAATTTTCTTATTTATATTCAGAGTATGCTCATAAATTTCATTTAGTCATTCTTTTTACTAATACACCCATTCATATATATTGAATTTAAACAATATTAGTTTTACATGGAAATTTTTTAAACAAATTAACTATTTGTCTGGGATCTACTGTACTATGCTGCATATTCAGTTACAATAATTAAAAAAATATTTGTATGTCAGGATTTTTTTAATGCAAAGCCAAATTTATATAAATCAAGGAGTCCTGAATAAATAAATATGAATATAATAAGTTGAAAATTTGAATTACAGTTCAGTTAACTTAGATAAATTTAACCATATTAATCCTTCTTTTACACAGTAGATTGATTCTGCAAAAATACTGTGCAAATAAAAATTGTATAAATTGAGGCTAACAATTGTATAGAAACATTATTTTCTATACAAATTTTAATCATGATTAACATAGCAGATTTGTTCTGCAAAAATACTATGTAAAAATAGGGATAAGTGTAATTCATAATTTTGGATCTATCTTTAATCCATTCACTGCCATTGATGTGTATAGACATCAAGGAAGTGGAACAAAAAACAATAAAGCAAATTTAAAAAATTCAATCATGATTTTATTAATCTAGCTTTTACAAATTGTTTTTTTTTTTTTTTTTTTGTGTTCCTTTATTATAACTATCACATATAATCATATATAAGCCAAGGATTTTTTCCCAGGAAAAATTTTTTAAGGAGTGAATCAGCTTATACATAACTCAATCAAAAATCAGAAAATTTTCAGAAAGATCATAAGCTTTGTCAACTCAGTTGTGCTGTTTTCCATCCCTTTGTGCCAGTCATGCACTCCATCATATTTATTCCTAACAAAAATCATCTTATAACTCCGATAATGTACTGCTTAAACTTAATAAACTAAAATTGAGAAATCTAGCATAAACTGAGTTCGAATAGAATGTTACCTGATGATGTCACTTACAGCAAAATGTTACATAAAACAAATTATTTGTCAGAAACGTAAAATAATAATAAACATATTAGTTGCAGAATGTCTACGGCTTTAGTATTTTTAGATATTTAAAGTATTAGATATTGTACAAATATGATAAAAAATATATGATCTTGTTGCATCCTCTTTGCACTAAAAATAAATGCAAAAAGTAATTTTGTAATGCAGCCTAATTGGATACACTAAATTTATTTCTAAAAATGCCTATTTCTTCTCAATTATATTATTAAAAATATTCAGATGTATGTAAATGTTTATATTTAAATAAATTCAAAAATATTAAATTACTGAGCACTTCATAGATCTACACATTCCCAATCTTATTTATTTTTTTTAACAACAACATAAATATGGCTGTTGCTAACGCACCAGGGCCGTGTGGTGCTATGAGGCAGAGAGGCGGCTGCCTCAGGCGGCACCGTAAGGAGGCGGCATAAGCAGCAAAATCAGAATACAATTTGAACCATTCAATAATAAAAAATCTTTACGCAACGCTTTTTTATATTGATCTATGTTGATAGTTCTGCTTTGAGCTTACAATTATTGACAATATTTGATTTTAATGTTAGTTTGTCTCGAGAAGTGGCAAGTGGCTGTGCTGTGTTTAAATCAGTAAATCAAAATAAAATAAAATCTGAACTAGCTAATAGAACCTTAAAATAAAATTAAAGATGCAGGAGCGCTTTCGGACTGGACTTCCCCTCTTCAGCTGCACAGAAAAAGTGAGCTTTAGCAGAGAACCTAACAGAAAATAGGGACATCTGTAAAAACAAGTGTAAATTGTAATTTAAACTTTGAGTGTTAGGGGAACGGTCAATACTTTTGGATGAAATGAATCAGATATAAATGCAAAAGATCTTCAAGAAGAATTACGTGATATATCCTGAATGCTCCCATTTTCTATGAAACCTTTGGATGTTTTAAATTATTTGTGCCAAAATAACTTAATTACTTTGTATCCGAATACTGTCATAGCTCTGACAATTTTATTAACACTTCCTATCTCTATAGCTAGTGGA
The DNA here is from genome assembly GCA_000484575.1 of Olivierus martensii. Lineage (NCBI taxonomy): Eukaryota > Metazoa > Arthropoda > Arachnida > Scorpiones > Buthidae > Olivierus > Olivierus martensii. The sequence goes on from AYEL01076942.1 coordinate 4,639, forward strand.
GAAAGAAGTTTTTCCAAATTAAAATTAATAAAATTACTTAAGAAGTTCAACACAACTTCTTTACTACGCTGCTCCATAATTTCGACACACTAGTATAATAGTAAATTTAGGGGTTTTTAACTTGTACGGATTGCGTTTACATCCTGCCAAAGTGAGCTGAAATTTTACTATTATTCTAGTGTGTCTTAAGAAGTTCAATAAGCCAAACAAAACAAAAAAATTTGTCATTAATTTCTATTGTATCTACATTGGCTAACACTCTAGACTACACTTTAATTAACGAATTTGCTAAAGTTAAAGGTAGAAGGATAAAACTGCAGTAGATTGTTGTAGTTGATATCATTATTTTAAAGTAGTTTATATTGTCAAAATGAAAATAGTGTTCGTACATTTTGTGCAGTTTTTTTTTTAAATCACAAACGAAGATTATTTTAAAGAAAAATAATCTTCATTTGTGATTTAAAAAAAAAAACATTTATTTAAAAAAAAAATAATTAAGGGGCGGCATTTCGAAGACTTGCCTCATACTGAGAAAATCTACCGCGCAGCCCTGTAATGCACATACCATCATTTAATATTAAATGGAAATGTAGCAATCTCCAATGTTTCTGATCAACAATTTGTGCATTCTCAAATAGTTCTAATGATTTAGAAAGTATGGGATGATTATTTTTCAACTGATTTCAAATAACAGATTTGTGCTTTCAAAATGATGTACAGTATATGTTAATTGATTTTCCATTCCCATCAATTGCAAAAAAATTTCCATTGCATGATTTGATTTTGAATTTTTATTGTTTAAACTTTGTTAACTATTTTTCAAGAATGAAGGAAAATTTTAATATTTTCTTTGATATTTTCTGCTGAACAAGCATTTCAATAAAATCACATTACAGAGAAATGCAACTGTATATGGCATGACATGGCATGATTGTGTCCTGCTCTCTGTCCAGGTATTTTTTCATGTTGCATCACATCACAATGTTTCAATGTTGTAAGTCTGGCATTTTGTATTGTGTAAGTGGCCTTATTTATTTTAATAGTGAATAGGATTTAGAAAATTTTAAAATTATAAAAAAATTATTGATTTATTTCAATGAATATCATATTGATATAAACTTTAAAGCCTAAACTCAAGGAATAATAATCAAATAGATCTTAATACTGCCTAAAAACACTTGATTATAATAGAATTATAATAATTTCAAATAATTTGGACTAGTGTTAATACCATCTCTGAATTAAGAAATAAAATAATAATTTAACTAACAGTGATGCCATCTATGAATTAATAATTAAATAATAATTTTAATTTAAAAGTTTATCTAAAAAAGAAAGCTTTTCTTTATATAAATTAAAAATTTATCTAAAGAGAAACTTGCTTTGGTCTGGGATCAAACAGGGAATCTTTAGATTCCATCTGAATGTCATTACTATTAGACCACCAAGACCATCTGGTAGGTTGATTATTCAGATATTATTGTAAAGTTAGAATTTTCTCAATAATAGACATTGGAACTATGCCAACAAAAATCTTTCTGACCAGGCTTATTCAGCCACAGGCACTCTATGGAACTAGCAAGGCAATATTTGGAGATGGTAGCTTGAACGTCCCCAGTTTAATATCAGGCCAAGATAAATTTACTTCTTCAGATAAATTAATTAAGAATAATAATTTAATTATTAATACATGGATAACATCACTCTTAATTTAATTATTAATTTATTTCTTAATTCAGAGATAACACACTAATCCAAATTATTTGAAATTATTAAAATTCTATTATAATCAAGGGTTATTAGGCAGTATTAAGATCTATTTGAATATCATATTGTGCTAGCATTTGAAAGTTTGGGATCAGCTTATATAATGGGTTTTGTATTTTTATTAATTTTCAAATTTGGAAATAGGGGGGTTGGCTTAAACAAGAGTATATGATAAATCCACCAATACAAACTTATAATGATAAAAGCACAATTAGCAGCAGAGAAAAAAATATATCATTATAAGTTAAAAATTTAAACTTATAATGATAAAAAAATTTATCATTATAAGTTTAAATAAGAGTATAAGCAGTTTTTTCTTAATGAATAATGGATATACCAACAATACAAATTTGATATACACAAATGAGTGCATTAGCAATTGGAATGGTCAAATGAAATTTAGAGCCTACTTAGTTTAATTATAGATAAGAAAATTTAAAACCACATGTTATAATTGTTCTTGTTCTTACTAAATATTTGAATGTAGAGGGCACCACTGTGCCAGACATTTGCAATGTGTGGTGAGTCACATCCGCGCTTGCTGTCTGGTCTATTGTTCTCAGCCGTCAACCGACGTAGTACCTAGTTGAACAAAGACATTCATGTATAATCATCTTTTTTGTTTCTGTATTTCTTCTAACAAGTACATAGTTGTTTCAATGGCGACGAAGTGGAATGAAACTCATCCATATTTCTGTTTTTTTGCATGTATAATGCCTTTTTTTTATTATTTATTTGTCCCTTTTTGTTCTCGTTGGACAAAGCTTATGTTAGGCCTAACACACAAACGTGAGTGAAAATGGCTATCTTCGGAACAATAAATGTCTTTGATGCGAGTGCAGAACCCTGGACACACTATACAGAACATCTCAAACAATTTTTCACTGTTAATGGCATTACAGATGAAAACAGGACAAGTGCAATTTTTCTAACGGTGATCAGATCAGCAACTTATGGATTGTTAAAGAATCTACTATCACCAGAATTGCCATTATTGCGGATTTTACAGCAACTAGTCGACAGACTTAACAAACATTTCAATCCAACTCCTTCAGAAATCATAGAAAATTTCAAGTTCAATAGCCAAGTTCGCAAATCAGGAGTGTGTGTGGCGAATTTTATTGCTGAACTATGTCATTTAGTGAAACACTGCAACTATGGATCATTGCTACGAGATTGCATTGTTTGTGGGATTTAAGACGAAGCCATTCACCGTAAGCTACTAGCCAAAATGGGATTGACACCCGTTTGGCATGTGCTACTGAGGATTGCCATTTCGGTGGAGGCAGCTGCACGGAATGCAATGGACTTGAAGACGATAGGCGCTACTTTGTTAAATTTATTTTCAATTCAGCAAAAAAATGGTGCTTGTTGGAAAAACTAACACATTAAAGGTACGTTACTTAACAATAAAGAGTCGACTAAATGCTATCATTGTGGCAGCCTTCAACATAAATCTTCTGATTGTCGTTTAATTAATGTCAGTTGCCATGCCTGTCACAAAACTGGTCATTTGGCTCATATTTGTCAATCCAAAGGCAAATCTTTGCAGAAAATGGATAAGAATCATGGAAGGAATAAAGTGAATCAATTGCGGGAAGCTACTCAACATACAGTACAGAGAGTAGAGGATGCTCCCAGTCAATACTTTTTCAATCTTCACATGGTGGGAGAAGCTCCTCCATCCACTAGAGTATTTTGCCAAATTGAGGGCCAAGAAATTTGTATGGAGGTCAATTCAGGTGTTCCTTTCTCACTCATTCCCAAATCAACATATGTAAAATATACACACATCTTTCCAGAATTGCAAGCGACTGAGATTAAATTACAAACATACACTAAACACCCAAAATGGAAATTTTGGGAGTGCTACAAGTAAATGTAAAACATCGTTCAAAACGGTCTTTCCCCTGCCACTGCTAGTCATGAAACAAGGTACTGTCAATTTAGCTGGTAGAAATTGGATTAATCTGTTGGCATTGATGTCAATATTTCGAGGAACAAGTGCTGATTGTAATTCATCTACAAATTCTGTTTCTAAATCATGTTCAGAACTGTCCATGAAGGAAATACTGCAGAAACACTGTGAGATATTTTTGGGTAGTTTAGGCTGGGTAAAGGCTGTTAAAGTATGCCTAAGCTGCAGCCAGGCCGCACAGCCCAAGATTTTTAAACTGCGCCCCATGCCATACGCTTTGTGGGAGAAGGTGAGCAACAAAATTGATGTTTGCTAAAGGAAGGAATATTAGAGCCAGTCACAACTTCTGAGTGGGCTGCTCCTGTTGTCCCTGTTTTGAAACAGGATGGATCTGTTCGTCTGTGCAGTGATTTCAAGCTTACTGTCAACCAAGCAACTGAGTTAGAACAGTATCCTCTGCCTAGAATCGAAGAATTTTTTGCACAGCTGTCAGGTGATGAGACTTTTATCAAATTAGACCTACGAGATGCATATTGTTAACTAGAACTAGATGAATAGTCATGGAATTTGGTAGTTATAAATACTCATAAAGGTTTGTTCCGTTATTCTCGGCTCTCTTTTGGAATCGCTTTGGCCCTGGTAATATTCCAGTGAGAAATTGAGAAAATCTTGCAAGATTTGACTGGGGTTTCCTGCTACTTAGACGATCTTTTGATAACAAGCAAAGACAATGCCATGCACTTAAAGAATTTGGACTTATTTCTATCTAGGTTTAAAGAATCTGGAGTGAAGCTTCATCCGGACAAGTGTGAGTTTCTGAAACCTACAGTAGAGTACCTAGGTCATCAAATTAACAAGGAAGATCTTCACCCAACAGAATCAAAGCTAGATGCCATTGTAAAGGCCCCATCACCTAAGAACATTGACAAACTGCATTCATTTATTGGACTGTTGACATACTATGCTAAGTTTCTATCAAATATGTCAGCCCGACTTGCTCCCCTATACAAATTATTAGAACAGAGGCAGCTGTGGAGATGGTTGGCAGTTGAGGAAGATGCATTCAGGAAAGCCAAACAATCCTTAAAAGATTCTTCGTTGCTGGTGCATTTTGTCAACTCAAAGGAAGTGTGCTTGCATGTGATGCTAGTCTTTATGGAGTGGGAGCAGTGCTGTCACATCCATCGGAGAACAGGGATCAGCCTATAGCTTTTGCCTCCTGTTCCTTGTCAAAAGCTGAAAGGAATTACAGTCACATAGAAAAAGAGGCTTTAGCTCTAGTTTTTGGAATTATTTGCTAGGACACAGATTCACTTTATTGACAGATCATGGTCCATTGGTCAGCTTGCTGGCTGAATCCAAAACTATAGATATCAATGGCAGTTGCTCAAATTCAACGCTGGGCACTGATTTTATCCACCTATGCTTATAATATACAGTTCAGGAAAGTTATCCTAAACAATAATGCTGATGCATGCAGTAGATTGCCTCTGCCAACCATGCATGCAGATCCTTCCTTACCAGCCGAATCAGTATTGTTACTTGAACAAGTCAACGACAGCCCTGTTACCACTCATCACATAGCTCAAGAGATAGACAACAATGTTCTTCAATGTAAAGTAAGGCATTACATCACTCATGGATGGCCTAAGGTACCCCCAGACCTGCGATGGTTTTGGCTTTTAAGTAAGGAACTGTGCATGGAGGGTAAGTTGATTCTCAGGGGCACTAGAATTTTTATTCCTCAGAAATTTCATCAGTTTATCCTAGATGAACTGCAAGAGCATCACCCAGGTATTTCCGCTATTAAATCAATAGCTCATTCATCAGTGTGGCAACCAGGTATTGATAGTGATTTGGAAACAATGGTTAAAAGCAGTGGTGTAGCTGACGATCAAGACCCCGCAACGCGGGGGCTCCGAGCTACGAGGGGCCCCAACTCACCCTGAAGAAAATACCTCTAAAAAACAAACAATCAATCCCCAATAACCTTGATTTTAACGCGGAACAGTTAAACCTATTTAACGCAGGGCGTCCATGTTCGTTAGTTGGAACTCTAAAACTTAAGTTAGCGCTAATTTATAATTTATGTATTGTTTTCACATACATTTTTTTATGTTTCCGGATGCAGCGATTATTTGATTAAAGTGCTACAGTACGTCTAATGCAGTGCTCTCGAAAATGGCAAACTACCACAAACTAAGCTCTATATGTCTATACGACACAAGTTTAAAATCTTATACGTAGAACAAGTAAATCAAATTATGCATATCATTTATTAGAATGTAATCATGTGTTAATCATCACAAGTGCAATTAGCAAGTTTAGCTATGTTATCCATAGAATGCGACAAAACTAAAAAACAATATCAATCTACTCATAGAAGAATTTGCAAATAAAAAATGCCAAACGTTCGGAACGATTTCATAACAGCATGTAAACTTAAATATCTTCTGATGTATTTAATTATTGTTTAATTTGTCCAAATAAAATTACTTTCATTTAAATCAATGTAGATCTGTTTAAACGTTTTACAATTTATATATATGTTACAGGACAAACCCGAATTCAGGAAATACTAGAATTTCCTAGTCAAAATAAGAACGTCCTAACGCTTGTCGAATGTTCTAGTATTTCCTAGGCCAAACTCAAAACGCCAAACATTTTTATTCAAAGTCTGGAATTTCTAGCTTTTCCTAGTCAAAACACAAAGTGGCAAACAGTTAAAACAAAATTCTTCATATCTCATGTATTCCCGCTCAGTTTTCGATATTTGCCAGCAGAATTTTCTTTTCTTTAGAGAATATTCACAGATTGGGGTGATCCCAAAGACGACGACGATGCAGACCAAATCTTGAAACTCTTGCATGAGTTCGACCTTTTCCTCCTCAATGATCCCAACTCCTCTCCCACCTTCAATGGCCCAAGAGGCCATAGCTGGATAGACTTGACCTTCTGTTTCAGATCGATTCTTCCCTTTACCAACAACTGGCAGGTTTCTGAGGACGATTCCCTCAGTGATCACTCAGCTATTCTGTTTGAGATTCACTTCAGCAGGACTTTGGATGGTGACTCACAAAGGCCAATTAACAAGGAATCGCTGAAGACCTTTTCGACCTCTCTTGTGACTTCCACATGGAATCTGCTTTATCTCAGAATGAAGCAATAGTGCGCTGTGACAAAATCATTGCTGGCATTAGTGTCATCCTACAGAAACGAATTCCAAACAAGAGTGGGAATCCTTGTTCGGTCCCCTGATGGAACCAGGACCTCTCCCATCTTTGACGCAACAATAATCGCGAGAAAACTTGTTCGGTCCCCTGATGGAACCAGGACCTCTCCCATCTTTGACGCAACAATAATCGCTTACGGTGAAGATTTCAATCCATCTCTGATCCAGACGTTCGAGCCCACAGGAGGCAGATTTATTTGAACTTCCAGAAGTTCTACAAGGAAAAAATCAAAGCATATAAACTTGCCTCATGGCAAAAATTCTGTGGTTCCGACCGTAAAATCCCCTGGGAGTTCATTTATAAACTAAACACAGGGAGGATCAGGCAGAAGAACATCTTTTTCAGTTTGCAGACCTCCTTCGGACATAGTAGTGATTTTGTACAAACTGCCAACATCCTGTTGGATTCTTTCTTTCACAGTGATTCCCCTTCCGAGGACATCGATTCATAGAAGCACATCAGAACATCACTTGGAGAGGAATACCATGCCGACAGTGATCCTCCTTTTTCCTCTTTTGAAGCTCAGGACAGCATTGAGTGCCTCTCAAGGCACAAAGCTTCTGGGGACGATCTCATTGTCATGGAGATAGTCCGAAAACTCTGGGATCTCTGCCCAGACACCCTAGTTACTCTTTTCACATGTTCTTGAAATTTGGCTACTTCCCAAGGCAGTGGAAGAGGGCAACCTTGGTGGTAATCCCCAAGGGAAAAGACAAGGATCCCTCGAATCTGAAAAGTTATAGGCCGATCAGCCTCCTCTCCACTTTGGGTAAAGTCTTGGACAGACTCTTGATACAACATATCAACTGGCATATTGAACATAATTCTGGCCATTGTCTGATTCAATTCAGCTTCAGACCCCAAAAGTCTACCGAGGATGTGATCCTGAAGGTTCTCGATGACATTCGAGATATAAAAGCAATCGCAAAATATGCTGTGGGTATCAGCCTGGATATCCACGCTGCTTTTGAATGGGCCTGGTGGCCCCTCATCCTTTATCAACTCAGCAAACATCACTGTCCACAGAACTTGTACAATCTAGCGGTGGACTTCTTCAAGAATAGAGAGGTTTTCCTCAATTTTCCTGGACAGCGGGTGAAGAGAACTTTGGAGAGAGGCTGCCTGCAGGGGTCCATTTCAGGTCCATCCTTCTGGAACATCCTTTTTGATAGTTTGTTAAGAAAAGATCTTGGTGTTGGAACTAAAGTTACCGCATATGCCAATGACACTTTCATCATTTTCCCTAGCAACTTGAGCAGGGAGATCGAGGAACAAGGTCAACATCCTTCTTCAGAAAATCAATGACTGGGGAGCTGACTCTCCTTTGGACTCTCCTTTAATGCAGCAAAATCCTCTTTTTCATCTTTGCCTTAAAATTTTGTACTGATCTTAGAAAGAGATCGCCCATTCTTAAAATGCAAAGACAAAACCTCCCATTTGTCAGAAGTCTTAAATACTTGGGAGTAATTTTAGACAACAGACTCAGTTGGAGGGAACATATTAAATCAATTAAGACAAAAAGCAACAGCCTCTTCCTTAAGCTGGCCTCAGGGGCCTGCTCAAAATGGGGACTCGGTCCAGAAGCAATGATTATCATCTATAAAGGATTGTTCCTCCCAATCGCCACCTACGCCAGTGCTGCCTGGTTCCAAGAGGCCAGTAATATTCGACAAAAACGATGGCTCCTGTCTGCCCAGCGGGCAGAAGCTCTCTGTCTTACTAGATGCTACAGTACTATTGCAACTGACTCCCTTCTTGTTCTCACAGGTCTTCCACCGATTGACCTGGTCATTAAAGAATTTGTCTTGAAATCCCTGGCAAAAAAGGGAAAGCTTGACAGAGACCTCTGCATCATCCCTTCAATTGACAAACTTGATCTGCATATCAATCACATTGATCTTCCCAAGCATTGTTTTCGCTCTGGGATCAACTTCACTGAAGACGGGAGCAACTTCTCAACTCATATCTTTACCGATGGATCCAAAACTGAAGTCAGTGTGGGGCAGCCTTTGTTGCCTATTGGGACTATTAAGAGATCGTCCGTGGCCTCTTCCGCTTGAAGGAGCATTGTTCAGTCTTCCAGACTGAACTTCTTTCTATTTTGGAGGCGGTCAAGTGGTGCATGACCCAGCCTTCCAACTTCAACTTTCTCATCCATTCAGACAGTAAAAGTGCCCTCTGTGCCATCCAGCAAAGATCCTCTCTTATTCCACTCGTTCATCAAATCAATGAGACCATTAGAAACAATCAAGCTCATCCAGAATCTTCTTCATCTGGGTCAAAGCCTACCAGGGAATCATAGGCAATGAGAGGCCGATGAACTGGCAAAGACTGCCACCATGGAAGGACACCTTCATTTTGATAAAATGCTGATTTGGCACTTCTCACACCAGCTCAGAAAAAACATACTGGATGAATGGCAGCAATGATGAAACAGCAGTGAAAAGGGTCACCATACTCATGAGCTCCTTCCTAACATAAGCAAAAGATTGACAGACCTCAAATAGATCCCAAACAACTTCCATCTTTCCCAGTTCCTTTCTGGACATGGCAACTATGGGATTTTTCTCCACAAAATCAGAAAAGCAACTTCCACAAGCTGTGATTGTGAGGAAGGTGAGAGTAGCATTCCTCACCTCCTGTTCGAATGCAACAGACTCACTGCTCGTAGGCACCTCCTACAGCAGATTGCCATCTCCCAAGGCCTCCCTTGGCCTTGTTGTCTGTACAATTTGATAAGAAATCAAGATACTATGTATGAACTTATCCAGTTTTTGAAAGATGTTTAAATAAGCTAAGTCAGCTTATATGCCATTTTCTCTTTATGTAACCAACCAATCCATTTCCTTTGTCATTTATTTAATTTTGTTCTGCTTTGTAGATAAGATTTTCTATTTAATAAAGTTTCATTTATCCCTGTAGTGCCTAGCGGAGCAGGGAAGGCTGATCCCCGAAAGGGGAAGTGAAGACCTTTTATAAATGAAAATGAAATGAAAAAATGGAATTGTTTTTTATTCTTACTAAATATTTGAATTTAGAGGGCATCACTGTGCTAGATGTTCGCAACCGTTTGGTGAGTCATGTCCGTGCCCACAGTCTGGTCTGTCGTTTTCGGCCATTGACAGACGTAGCATCTAGTTGAACAAAGACATTTGTGTGTAATCATATTTTCTGTTTCTGTATTTCTTCTAACAACTACATAGTTGTTTCACCACAATTAATATTTTCAAAAATGTAATTGTTTATTGAATTTTTCATTAGCATTTTATGGAAATTTAGCAAAAATTAAAAGATTTATGCATTCATTTATCTCTGACACACATTTATGACTCATGTATCTCTGAGTTCTGACTTACAGTCAAAACTGTGTAAGTCAGATCTACTGTATATGAATGATTATATATGTCAGGGGTGTTAAACTGGCAGCCTGCGGGCCGCATGCAGTCCTCAATGTGATTTTTTGTGGCCCCCAATGCTCTCAACTAAAATGAAAATGAGAACAATATTTTATGAGATAATAGGAAGTAACTCTCGCTTCGTAGCTATGTCATAAACTATTATACACTAGTTTGATTTTAATGAAATGTAATTGCACGAGATTTTTCAATTGGCCTTACCGATATATACGTAAGATGACAGTGATTTTTCAGATCGTTGACACAAACTAAGTGCTTTCCTGAAAGAACTACATGGGTTTGTGCGAAATTTCTTTCCAAAAAACAAAAAGCCACAAATGAGAACCTGTGTTATTTTTGATAGGCAAATATAATAATAAAGTTCCAAACAATCCTTCTTTGAAAGAGTGTATAAAGGACGTGCTAACAGGCTGACAGAAGAAAAGCAGTGTTTTTAAGTTTAAATTTGAAAGATTTGTAAATTTTAATTTGAAAATGTTACAAACAGAAGATAAGCAGTGTTTTTAAGTTTAAATTTGAAAGATTTGTAAATTTTAATTTGAAAATGTTACATAGTAGTTCTATTTTACAGAGAGAAAATTATTTTCTAATAAAAGATATCTTAGAATAGAAAGAATTTATATTTATTTATCTATCTTAGAATTTACGTGTGTTATGTCTGATTAGTTTTTCTTAACCTCAGTTCTCAATTATTTACTAATTATGGTGTCATTCCAGTCTCTATCACACACAAAATACACCTAATGAGATAGCCATATTCTAGAGAAGCCATTCTCAACCTGCAGCCCATCAAGCTTTTACGTGCATCCCAGAATGCACAGATGAATTTAATGAAAGCACAGAATTCTTCTCTCACAAGAGAACGAATAGACAAAGGCTGCCTATCCAAATATGGATGCAAGGGTGCAGCAAAGCATTCAAAACAAAAAATAATAATAATAATAAAAAAATTTTTAATATCAGAATTTTTATTAAAAATCTGGAAAAATTAGAATTTTCCTAATTTGCTAAGTCCTTCCTGATGCACTCATAAAAATTTTACAATGCATGAAAAAGATCTGAGGAGGAAAAACTCTCATGATTTAAGATTCGACACTTCACCAATACAAAAAAAAAACTTTTTTTATGCATTTGTGAAAAAAGCTTATCGTTTCGCATCGTTTTGCCACATGTATAAACAATTAAATTTTTAATCATATTTGCAAAGAAAAATTTTTGATAAATTTCTTCATTCTTAGATACTTCAATAAATTCTTCATCTGATTTTAGATTTTTATTTAAACCATTTATTATGTTTGTAATTCATGATGAAAGCTGTTCTGGTACATAGCCATCTTCTTATTTTATATATATTAAAAAATTTTAAACAATTTCTCAAAAAAAAAAAAAAAAAAAAAAAAAAAAAAAAAAAAAAAAAAAAAAAAAAAAAAAAAAAATAAAATAAAAAAATAGATATATATTTTTTTCAATACCAATTTGAATTTATTTTTTTTGTTTGTTTGTCTCAAAAATGATGTTTTTGCTAATTCTTGCATGTCCATTGCAATAAACTAGTGCCCCACAATTTGGAAAACATTGACCTATGGCATTCATGAATTGAGAAGTCAAGAGTTTTTTGTAGATGATTTTTCAGAACTCAGACTTTTTCATGTGACACCAACCGGTTGCCGACTGCTGATATAGCATGTTGAGGCCGACTTAATGTAGCAAACAAATGTATGTGGCCTGGGGGGAAAAAAAGACTTATAACTGCTGTTCTGTAGGAAGGAAATAGATGCCAAAGCTGAGCCTGGTTCTTCATACAAATTTTTCAAGGAATCAGATCATAATTTTATCTCAAGTCCTCTGGTTGGAAAGTTGAAGCATTTCCATTGGTGAACCAACCAACTGTCCTATTGCAATATAGTTTAACAGTGTTCATAGATGATATTGCATATCTGAGTTAGTATTCACATAAAATCTGGTCATTTAATATTCTACAACTACTATTATAGGTTTCCAAAATACTTTCTCATGTTTCTCTGCATTATAGATAGAAACAGAATTTTATTTCATTCTGCTGTCTTAAGAAATTTAATTTTTAATTAATTAATTTAGTTTTTGCTCACAGCTTAATAGTGAAACAATGTTAAGTGAGGTTGCATCAAGAAAAAAGATCTATAGTATATGTAAAAATATTCTTTAGCCAATGAATAAAAAATTATTTCAATAAATATAAAAAGTTATACCCAGTTTTTATCTATAAAAAAATAGCAAAATATTTAATTGGGTGAATAAATTTTCATATTAAAAAATGTCGTGTTTTTTACAATCTGAAAAAATTAAACTTGAAAAAAAAAATACTTACATGATAAGAGAATAAAAAACATAATAAATTGTGAAAATTTTAAAAGATTTCAATGAAACTTAAGTGAAATATGATAATTTTAATTTTTGCATATTAATTAGGTTTAATTGCTTAATTCACCAGCTTTTGATTGCAGTCAATTTTTTTTAAATGTCCAGCAAGCAACATGTTAAAGAAATCTATTTAAAAAGATTTTCTAAATTGCTTGTATATTGAAAAAACTATGATTATAAACCTTTTAGAGAAAATTAACATACTTATTTATTATACATTTGTTTAAATCCCAGCCTGTGGTACACATATCCCTAGGATACATGGCAGTGGAGTTGGGATATGCAATGTGGAGACACGGAATTTGGGCCTGCTATAGAATGTCACTCCACTCTATCATAATTCAATGTGAGCGCACTTTAAAGAATAGACTGCCGTGGGTTGTGTTTATCCCGCAGCTGGCCCGAGGTACTCGGTCCTCCGCAGCTGAGAAAAAGAGAAGAACTTTAAGATTAAAAGATCAGTTAAGCATTGACCGATCCACGCTATTTTGCGCAAAACTTCATCCCTATGATCATAAATCTCTAAACAAAAAGAGATTACGTATCACAGACGAAAGATCATGCTTGCGCAGGTGTCCAGGGACTAATGCAGTAGACCCCACCTGCAGTAGAAAATAATAGACAATAGCCAGAAAGCACTGAGGTCCGATTTGGACGAAATGTCACGTTTTCGGTCCTGGGCTCGGCAAAGTTTAAAAAGGGGATCGGCCACACGCATCGGGGAGAGAGAAAAAGGAGGCAGTCATCGACCATATCCGAAAATGTCTGTCACCAAACCCCGAGACAGTCATCTCCCATCACCGAAAGTTGGGCCTCATCGACGGAGAAAAGAAAGGATCAAACAAGAAACTGGTGTCAGTGCGTGTGCGCCAAGAAAGTACCATTTCATCAAGGGTTTTCCTTGTGGCCCAGCAAAAGAGACATTTTCTGCAGCTTAAGAAAAGGACTTTATTGTCAAAGGTATTTATTCCTGACGATAACTGTTGGGTTTTGATACTGTAAAACTCTCTCTCTCTCTCTCACCAATAAAGGAAGTTGTTTGTTATTATAAATGTAGTCTCTGTGTTCATCTTTGTCTCAGTCTAAACTCTCTCTCTCTCATCAATAAAGGAAGTTGTTTGTTATTATAAATGTAGTCTCTGTGTTCATCTTTGTCTCAGTCTCATTACCTGTCCTTACTCACTCCACAGACTGCACGTAGGCCATAAGCCTGTTCTTATCATCCTCAGGGACCTCACAGCAATAATAATATTGCTAACAGTAGAAAACACCAAAAAGGAGTTAAAATGAAAAGCAAAACCAAATGCTGAATTAATTAAAAAATTGAAAAAATTTTTTAAATGTAAAAAAAAATAAAAGCCAACAAATATCATTAGATTAGTTTGAGCTGTTTGATTATTTAGCTAGCCTAAAAAAATTTGAAAAAATTTTTTGAGGGATGTGTGCAAAAAGGGGAATGAAAAGAAGAAATACTCATAAATGGAAACCCTAATCAAAGAGTGTGTGAGAAAAAATGTTGGGAATCACTGACTTAAATGCACTGAAGTATCAAAATTTTATTTCTTCCTTATTAATTAATTGTATAACTTTACAATCAGATATGATAATAGGAAATTTTATGTTTATTTTCCTGAGAAATTAATCTTTTAATCAAAAATATAAGATATTTCAATAATACTTTTTATTCTTAACACAATCAATTATGAAATACCTTCTCTTCATTCATATACCAATATATAACAACTCTTCCAGTGTAGTTCAAGGTTTTCCATATTTAATTATTTACACATTGGTTTTGTAACTTGAATTCATAAATTAAAATCTTTTCCAATATTACAAGAAAATAAACAGAAATCTCAAATTCTAAAATAAAAGAAGTTAAGAAATATAATAATAAAAAATATATTAATAGCAATCTACCTGGACCATAAGACTGTAATATTGTGGCTTTTGTTTCATTTTTTCTGTATTTTGGCAGTTTTGTATATGAAGTGGATTCTGATTTTGTTTCTTCTGTTTAGAAGATATCCATTTCTTCAAAGGCCTATTGAACAATAACTTAAAAATTATATGAATAACAACTCATTACTATAAATAAACTAGAAAACAAAAATATATATATATATATATTTGTAAAAAAAAATATTCTATGCCATAATATTCAAATCCAAATGATGATTACTACATTAATGATCTTCAGTTTATTTAAAGGTATCCTTCAATTCTTGAACTCTCAAGTAAAAAATTTTTGATTTAACAAACTACATAAATATATACCTTTTTTCATTATGAGGAAAAATTTTTGGTTTTGCAAAGAAACTATTTCATCATTGATCAATTATCTATTGAAATTTATTTAAATCAATGATTTTCTTGCTCATTTTCTTTATTAATTGTATCAGATATATCAAATTTATTCTGTATACCATTGATATTAAGACAAAATAAGACTTCTGTTTTCACTAGAGCATCTGATATCAAATCTGATGCTTGGCATATACTGATTACAATATCCATAATGTATTTATTGCATTTTTCATAAGGTTTTGCAAATATTTTTAACTTCATAAAACAATGAACAAACATTATTCTAGATATATAAATCTCTAATATATTTTTATCTATATAAAATTTGAATAACAAATTTTAATGCTATTTGCAAATGCAATAGTGTTTATACAACAACAAGCTGTAACACCTGGTAAACATTTAAATGTCAATGCGAGGACTTTAAACTGGATGTTTATTTGTGAAACATCCCAGCAGGGACAGCCTGCAACAAATACTGCTGTAGAACATTAGATGCTCATTTGAGAGAACTGGCTGAAGAGGGCCATAGAAGGATGAAAACGCTACTGGAAGTTATGTAATATATATCTAATAATAAAATAGTGTATTTTTTCCACTTTAAGTACTTGTGATTCCTTGTATTCATAAAAACAGCAGAACTTGGTAATTTATAGTTATAGTTATTTAAAATATCTTAATATCAATTTTGTTAGTTTTTTCAAATGTTGTAGACTGGCAGTATATATGTGATCATTTGTGGATTAATTATTATTGCAGCAGTATCATTTATTAGAGAAAATCTAATGATACTTGCTATAAATGAAAATTATTTATGTTCCTTACAAATAAAATAGTATATTGTCTATCAATACTTGTAATAGACAATAGTAATTTTCTCTTATTTTAATTAAACATGCAGTTTTTGATGATGATTGATTATTTATTTATTTTTTTACCCTCAATTTCTGACAAAAATATCTAACAAAATATATAATAATTAAATTATTAACTATACGAATTATATTATTATATTATATTAAATAATTGTTTAACACACTGATACCAGCTATAGGTAAATTTTTTGGATTCATTTGATCAGGAACATGATCTTAAATTGTTTTTTTTTTTCATTCATTTATTTTTTCATTATATTGATTTTTGATTTATGAAATAAAAAAAATCAATATAAAATTCAAGTGTTTTCATTAAGAACTATTTCTGTTGACAATATTTTGATTATTATACTTTTAAGGGAAATTGTTTTTGAGTAGGCTAAAATAATTTCGAAAAATGGCTCAAAACTGGTGAATTATTAGAAAAAAAATGTTTTTAAAATTTTTTGTCCAAAAATTCCACTTTTATACATATTATTATTAAAATTATGTATTCAAATTCCTATTATTCTTTCAACATTATTATTAAAAAATTGCAAAAATTTAGTTTATTTTAGAAGCATAGCGATTGAGCAATGTTGAATAGAATTAAAACAAATCAGCAGTAATAATGGGAGAATAATGTGAGACCAATTTTCACAGGAAATGACTGAATGTAAACAAAAAACAGCTGATTTGTTTCTCTAATTAATATAATTTATTATTATTTTCCTGTAATCATTGATTTTTGTATTATTTGTGTGAATAAAAATCAGGTATATTAGAAATTGCTAATTTATGGTAAATATTTTGTTTACATTATATATTTTGTAAACAAAAATAAACATAAATTTATGAAAAAATGAAATGCAGTCCATCTTGATGGTAATACCTTTTATCTGCGGGATTTCATTCAAATTACAGTCATAAGAAAAAACACTTTGTCTATTGACGATGGGCAAAAAATATTTATAATTGATTTTAAGGTAATTACTGTTGACAAATCAACACCCTTTCTCATGATACGAAATTTTCAATAACTATATATCATTGTGCCACAATCAGTGTGCTAATGTTTTAATATTTTTAATTACTTCCTCTCTTATTGTAAACATAACAAAGACTTACTTTATAAATGGTATCACCATGAAAAATGCATTTGGTCCTAATCCAAGATTTGTTTTACAAATTTGATCTTTCTTATGGGTAGGAAGATCATTAATTGGAAACCACTCTATACTCTACAATAGAAATTACAACTTATATTAAAAATTCAGTAAAAAGAATAAAATTATAAAATAAACAATCAAACAATACATATACTTCTTTACATTCAAATACAGGTAATCCTTCACTTAAGAATATTTATACTTATAATGATGATGTAATCAGTAAATTCTGCAATTGATCAATGCAATTCTATAATGTTCAAGTTCCTAACTCAATGCATTGATATATGGAAAACCTTTTTTTTTTCTTTAAGCCAAGTTTAGTAATAAGAAATTAGGAAATTTTGTTACAGTTCAGATGTGCTACTTTGGTTAATATTATTGGTTTATTTTCTTAAATCATCAATCAAGTAGTCACATTTAAATTGTAACATATATCCTAATTTCTTAGTACTGTGTTTAGCTCATTTTTTTACTTATTAAATGTTTTTTAATGAATATCATTTATTTTTTAAATGAAAACAGTTTTTATGAGAAACATATTCTAACAACAAGTTTAAGCATCACTGCATACATATTTTATTTTTAAACTGATTGAATCAAAATTTTTAGAGAATATTAAACAACATAATAAACATTTTATATATCAAACTTAGTTAAGTCAGTTCAAAAAGTCAGTTAAGTCAGATGCAACTTATAGATGAGTTCAAGATGAAAGTACAGTAAAACCTGTCTTGAGAGACCACCTCTAGTGCAATCAAAAAGTGGTCTCAGATAACAGGTGGTCTCTCATTAAAGGTAGGCACATTTTCTTATGGATAAAGTACTGAGTAAAGTAACTTTGTTGATGGGTATCTCTTATCTAGTGACCTCATTGTAAGTCTATCTTACAATGAGGTCATATAAATAATGCAAAAATCATAACAGGGAAAACAGTTTAAAAGTATTTAATGTAAAAAAAAATATACATACAGTGATTAGTAATATATATGTACATTAAGCAGAAATGTATACATTTTTAATAGATTACATAAAATACAGTACAGTATTATTTAAAATAATCACAAATAGAAGTTTGTTTGGCAATATAAAGTTTTTTTCAGGTGAATTTTTTCAACCAAATTCTGACAAACAAACAAATTGTTTGATAATTCCTCATTATTATTTCTTAAGGCAAAATTTTTTAATTGATTAATGTAATCCTTTGCTCTGAGTGCTGAGATGCATTCTTCAGGCTCTTCATCTTCACTTGAGGAGTCACTATTATCACTTGTCTTTGTATCTCCCTTTGTTTTCTTAATTATTAAGTCTTCCCAGTCATCATCAATAACATCAGATGTCTGCAGGTCATTGTCAAAATTTGCAAATTTTTCTAAAGGAATTGATCCTAAAATTGGTTGTAATTCTGTGATTGTGGGTTTATCCAATGCTGGTTCTTCTAACGTTGATTCATCTGCACTTGATTGAATTAATCCACACTTTTCAAAACATTTTTTTATTGTTTCTGTTTTTACCTTGCTCCATGAATAATTTAAAAAATAAATTGCATCCAGAAGAGTTATTTTTTTTTCCAAATTCAATGGCATTTTCACAATTTTCTATATTGAATAACAAATGTATTAACTTTTTCCTATAATTTAATTTTACATTTTGTATTATTTCTGCATCACATGGTTGAAGGTGGCTTGTGGTGTTTGGTGGCAGAAAAACCAATTTTGTATTTTCTAATTCAATAATGCAGAGCAGTTGTCAATCAGAAAATACAGTTGTCTACAAACATAATTATCTTTCTCTGCTCATGTTTTATTTTTCTGTCTACCATAGTTACATATTCCTTGAAAATGTCACTAGTCATCCATGACTTTTTATTCCATCTGTAAGTCACTGGTAGACTTTTAGAAGATTTGAAGCAATGTGGCTTTTTGATTTTCCTACAACTAAGGGTTTTAATTTTTCTCCTAAAGCACTTGCACCTAGCAGTATTGTTATGCATTCTTTTGCCTTTTTACAGCCTTCCTTTCTGTCGTTTTTAATAATCATGGATTTTTGTGGCAGAGCTCGAAAATATAGACCTGTCTCATCTGCATTAAAAATGTCTTTGAGCGCATATCCTTCAATCAATGAAGGCAGTCGTTTTTTCCAATCTTCAACAGTTGTTAGATTTACTGTGGCACCTTCTCCTGAAAGTGCAACAAAGGAAATATTGTGCCGTTTTCTAAAGGCTTCTAACCAACCATTAGAAGCTGAGAAATCTGTAAAACCTAGTTCTAAACTAAGCAGTAGGGCTTTTTCTTGGATTAAAGGTTCAGAAATTGGAATATTTTTTTAAATTTAATCATACTTTAATGCACTATCAGCAGTAGAGACACCATAACTTAAAAACTCTTTTAATTATAACAAACGTTTTCGACTAATTACAGTCATCTTCAGGTTAACACATACTATTACCAAAACATAAACATTCTATAACAGTCTTTCATTCTAAGAACATTCCATGTTCTAAACTACTTTAAAATCGAAAAATTCGTAAAACTTCGAAAAATTCATAACTTATTATACATTCAATTGCAATAACTAATCATAACATTGCTAAGTTTTTTACACAAAATTAACAGACATTAATAATAAATTTGTTTAAGAGTGTAAGCACTTAAATATTTAGTAAATGGAATATTTTTTGCTCTTGCATTACAAAATCATTCATAAACTAAGTTGTTTACCTTCTCATAAGGTGTTCGTCAAGGTACAATATATTTTCTCACCGAAGAACTGTCACTTTTCCAAGCTGAAATAATGCTATCTTTGTTCACAACGATGTTTTGTATTTGCGTTTTACCAACACCAAACTTCACTGCAATATTACGAGACAATAATCCTTTATCATGCTCACTTAGTATGGAAATCTTCTCCTGTAATGTTAGAACTTTTCATACACTTTTGGACATTTTTAATGAATCAGAACACAAAATAACTTAAAACAACGTTAGAAACAATGAATGTAGCAAAGGTTTATCAACTACTGTACTACACGGAACACAGAATTAAGTATTGCCAACTAGCTAAATATATTACGACATAATTTTCTTATTAAAAGTACAGTACGTATTTAAAATAATTTATAATATAGAATTCACATGTATTAATTTAATTTAGTCCTTAAATAATTTTAATAAAATACATTCAATATTTTATCTATTTTTTAAATGGTCCAGTACAGTAGTTGTATTGAAAAATCTGTTGTTGCCACCATTGGCCATCTTGTAGACATGTAGCATAAGCGATCGCAAACAATACTCTACAGTATGAGGAAATTTGAACTTCGATGTTATTACTGTATTAAAAAAATAAAACATCTATTGCATTGATATAATTGATTTTTTTTTTAAATTGATGTTGATTTAGATTATTTGTTTGTGCGTCTTTTGCTTGCTCGCAATAGCGGGAACAAGACTTAATTAGGCTTAATGCTGTAATAGTGACACTTAATTTAATTCGGTACTTATCATGATGAAATAAGTAACTGTATATATTCGGGGTAACGTACAGTATATACAAGCAAATTCTTCAACTAGTGTGCCAACTAGGGTATAAACTGGTCATATAAAAGCATATTTTAGTTGGCCGCTGGTCGCGTGGGACAGGTGGCCGTTCAATGCAGTGTCATTAACATTGGAAACTCTTCCATTCCAAACAAACATGGTCTTATATTACAAGTGGTCGCTGACTGCAGGGGTCTCTCAAGACAGGTTTTACTGTATTACCTATACCCTTCATTTTGGTCCTACTGAGCTGAAATTTTTAGATAATCTTAAACAATATAAGTAATGTTTATATTCCATATTTAGTCAAAATCAGTTTGAATGATATATAATCTATAAAAGGCATTTCTAACAGACAGAATCATCCTTTTTTTATACCCCTTAATTTAGTCTAATTTGTCCAAACTTTTTAGAAGAATTTAATTGAGCTAGGATATATCTATACTCTGAATTTGGTCAAAAGTTATTAGTCAATATGATCTATGATGGTTATGAAGAAGAGCTCCCTGATTTTTCCCCTTACTGTGCTAAAATTTTCAGAAGTAGTCATACAATGCCAAAAAATATAAACCAAATTTCATTGAAGTCAGCTGAATGATGAAATTTTAGAAGAGTAGGCAGAGGAGGAGAAGAAAAACAATGCTAATTGATCAATTTTTGTAATTTTCAAATTATTCTAATTGTTTTATTAATTATTTTTGAAGTATACAAATCATAAATAAATTCAAGAGCTATAATAAGAAAAACTATTAACTATAGTTTATTTCACTTCTTTAAGAGTGTTTTCAGTTTCAATTAAGCCATTTTAAGTTCAAGCTTAATATATATAGAATTAAAATATTTTAAAAAGCATTCTAAATTCATAATAAACAAAGTCCTACTTCAGGAAATCAAAACAACATACGACAACAAACTTATAAATTGAACCAAAATATTTATTATAATAAAATAATCTTTTTGATTAGATTTATAAGCTTGTTCTGTGTTATTTTGCATTCTAAATTCTGAACAGCCAATATAAAATTCAGTGTGTTAATAAAATTTAAGACATCTATAGGCATTAAATGAATTATTCAAATATTTACAAAAATAACAAACACAAGAAAAGTGTTCATAAATAGAAACCATAAATTAAGTAACTTATACACAAAAACTTAAATAAAACTTTGTAATATAACAGCATATAGTTAACTCAATAATTATTTATAATTTGTATATGATATGTAAATAATTCAGCTCATTTCAAAAGTGGAAAATATATTTTATTAAACTTAAAGATCTTTCAGCTTTATTAAGCCGTCTTCAGCACACTGTGTAAGAATTCGAACGTAAAACTTAGTAAGAACATAATTTGAATTTAAAATTAATATTATAACATTGTATACAAATATTTATACTGTATATTAAAAATAACAATAAAATAAAATAATAAATTATAATAAAACAATAATAAAAATAAAATAAAATTATTTAGTCATTATATTATTACGTTTTAAACTAGCCACTGTGGCGGTACTACAGAAGGTTGATTGTCATTTATCACGTGATATTGTTTCTTATAATCTTGTATAATTATTGACTCTGCAATTTTTA
>AYEL01076943.1:0-21656 GCA_000484575.1 Olivierus martensii
AAAGACCTGAGCTCAGGCAGAACTCTGGAATTTGCAGAGTCGCTAACCGTTAGGCTTAGTTAGAATTAATTTTATTCCATTCGTTCTAATACGCGACTTTGCAGTGGGAAGAAATTATGCATTGTATACGATATATAACACAGAGGATAATTTGAGATAATAGATTTAAAGTTTCAAATCTAGCAGTCAGTGAATATTTTTATCAAATATAATTGTTGGATTGATAATATCTAACTTAGAATGAAAGTTACAGTGAGTTGAACTTTGGCTGTAATAACTTCTATTATAAGTATGGTGACCATATTTTTTTGGAGAAAATAAAGGACAAATTAGAAATTGTATTTCATAATAAGAAAAAGCAGGTTGCATTTATTTGTTTCACTAAAACTGTAAAGCCTTATAACATTTATTATAAAATATAATAAACAATACAATATAATGAACAGCACATTTCAAAAAATCATATTATTTTAAAAAAATTAATTTTGATATTTTTCACAAGAATGAACTTTTTTTAGTAAATTGAGTGTGTGTTTTAAAAATTCATAAATCTCTATCCATGTCATGTCAAAGTTGCATTTGATATAAATACATGCTTCCAATGTTTAAACGTTTAATTGGATTTTTTTCAGTGGTCAATATATTATTCAATAATGAAAACACCCATTCAGAGGGAGCATTAGATCCAGGAAGAGAGAAGCAAAATTGATGATTTTTAAAATGTTTTTAAATATTATGTGATTGTCAGTGAAATATTTAAAAATTCTAACCCTTTATGTTGGTAGGATTTGTCATTTTGTCCACCATTCGTCGATCTTTTCACAAGTGACATAACACAAAAACATGACATTGTCTCAGTCATCATCTGTGTCATGTTTCTGTGGACAGTCTGTTGTATGCCAGTATTGAATTTAGTATTTCTATTCACAAAATAAATGACAAAATGGCCATTTTATAAAAGAAATAAATCTAAAGGACAGAGCAGTGAACTAAAGGATGGTCTTCTTAAATAAAGGAGATATGGTTACTGTAATTATAAGAGTCAGTTAGTGACTATTGTACATGGCTTCAAGTCACTGCCATGTCTTGATTAATAAAATTATTCCAATTTCAATTCTATTGTTATTTTATTGAGATTTATTATAAAGAAATCCTGATATCAGCAGCAAAAAAAAAATATATATATATATATATTGAACTTTTTTAGTATCAGATATTATTTATTATAAATAGGTTCTTGTTTAAAATAGTTCCTGAAAATAGTGACTTTAACTAAAATGACATTAAATGAAACCAAAATACTCATTGACTTAGTGCATAAATTTTCCATGGGATGGGTTCCTAATTTGATCTCTGATTGGTTAGGTTAGTTTTGATTAAGCTGCCATATGCTCATGGGATATTCTTTATCTGGTGGTGTCCACTTATAGAGCCCATCATAGGCTGGCCAACACTCATGATGGGGTCAACTGGATGGTGGATGGGGTTCAATAAACCAGGCCCAGATCCCTTCTGAAAAACTGGAGGTGTGGGACCTGATTTGAACTCGGATCTTTCAGGGTGATAAGCTACAGCTTTACCATGTGGCCATCTGGTTGACGACCTCTGACTGGAAAGCCAAAGCATTTTATCTGACTAATCTAACAGAATCTCCTGTGCTGTATAGTTTAATTAATATATTATTCATAGACAATTTTGTATACTTGAGTTAGTGCTCATAGAAAATAACGAAAGATTAATTGCTCATTATTCTCTCTCAAAAATATTGTTTGAACTTGTGCAAAATCTCCCTTTAAGAGGTTTCTGCAAGTTGTTTGATTTTCATTCTTTTAATCAAATAAGCAGATAAATATATAACTAAGTTATTTCAATGAATATTTTATTTTTGGTATTTTAACATAGTTATTTTCATTCCTGCAGATGTCCAACATTGCTATGGACTCTGAGTGCCACTTATATCATGTGCCTTTATTAAGCCACAAGACTAGTAATTTCAATTTTTTTAAGCAATGCATTAATATTCAGAAATTTTTTAAAAATTTATATAGTAATATAAATTGTGATATTTTCTTTATTTTTTAAGAGCTTGTTGAAAGTTTCAGGATGTCTTTCATTTATCATCAACTTTAAGACTGTATAAAAAAAAATTTTCAAAAGAATTTAATTCTATATGTCGCAAATACAATTACTGTTTCTCGTACCACTTGGGATACTATGGTAGCCATGATAGACGAATTGACAGCCAGAATACACAGTCTTGAACAAGACCGAAGCATTAATCCTCAGAGATCCAGACCAGTTATCGGAGCTCAACTACCACCAGCCCAGGAACAACGTATCCCTGACGTATCATCCGCCGGAAGCCGTAGTCCGTCAACTCCGGAACGAAGTTTTACAAGTCCGCTCATCGCCCCGCCTCGACCAGATATCTCTTCCCTCTCCCGACCCATTGTTGTTGTAACTGCTCCACCACCACCCGTACCAAAACATGACGCCTCTCCCGACCAATTGTCGTTACAACTGCTCCATCACCACCCATACCAAAATATGACGGTAAGACCAATCTTACTGATTTCTTCTTTCTCCCGACCAATTGTCATTATAACTGCTCCATCACCACCCATACCAAAATATGACGGTAAGACCAATCTTACTGATTTCTTTGATGATATGGAACAGTATTTTTTCACCCAGGAAATACCACAAGAAAAATGGGTGGATATCACTTGCTATGGACTCTGAGTGCCACTTATATCATGTGCCTTTATTAAGCCACAAGACTAGTAATTTCAATTTTTTTAAGCAATGCATTAATATTCAGAAATTTTTTAAAAATTTATATAGTAATATAAATTGTGATATTTTCTTTATTTTTTAAGAGCTTGTTGAAAGTTTCAGGATGTCTTTCATTTATCATCAACTTTAAGACTGTATAAAAAAAAATTTTCAAAAGAATTTAATTCTATATATTTCAATTTCTTTTTATAAAATCATTAATTTTCATTAATTGAATGTAATTTTTTCATTTTATTTAAAATAAATTCACTTTTTTGTATGATTTGTTCATGTTCTACTGAATTTTGGCTAACCATTTATTTAATCAATAATTCTTTATTTTTATAAGACACACCTCTATATTATCTTTCACACTAATATTTAACAAACAAAATGAGAATAATATGTAACATAAATATTACATTTTATACTCAGTAGGCAATTGGAAAAAAATGTCATGTTCATCTCCATTTTCTTTCTAAGATTTCAGTTTATTTTTGTATCAGAAATTTGCTTTAATTCTTACTATAAAAATGCAATAATGATTAATTACTATGTAAATAATAAATATTAACTATATTTTTATAATTATTTTAATTTATAAACCCTTTATCATCAATATTTTATTGTGCTATATACATTGCTAAAACTTTCAACTTGAAGTAAAAACACTTGAATGACTAATAAAGTATGCTACACTGTTATCAACAACAGTAAAATAATAAACAATTTAAATAATAGTAAATGTTATTAAATATTGATTATATTTTTGAAGTTATTTTAACTTTTAAATCATTTTTCATCAATTTTTTGTTCTAATATAAGCAATTGAAACTTAGATCCTTAAAGATTCAAGATATCAAAATAAAATGATTTATGGCTACATAGTGGGTCTTTTTTTTTTTTCTTTTTTTTCTTTTGTATGGTAAGCTTGGTGGCTAAATTTTGATTGCCCCTTAATTTGGCACAGAAAAGCTGCTACCCCAATTAACCGGTGGCACAATTAAGCGGAATGGACTGCTAATTGCATTTATAAGTCACAGTGCAGCAAATAATTTCAAAATGTATCTGTATTTTGTTTTTTTTTCAATAGAAAGTTAATTTTGAAAATTTGTAATTTTGATCGATTATACTTTATAACGAGTTATAACCGACAGAATTTTATATATCGTTTTTATTATCTAAAAAATTCATAAATTTTATAATGGATGTGAAAAACAATCAAAAATAATGATACTACCAAAAAGAGAAAAACTTGTTTAAACTGACAAATTTTTTCTTTCTGTCGGACAACTGCCTTAGTAATTAGAATCGGTTTTCCCCTTTTCTCAGACCTGAATTTCATAGGTTAACCTCATCCAAAATAGAGTATTTCCTGCTTTATTCACTTATAAACACTGCGAAATATTGATTTAAAAATTTTTATCGATGTCAAGAAGATCATCATTATAATTAAAATTTTATTAATTCATACTAATACTTTTGATATACGATTCTAACTTACCTACACTTTCGTCTTTCCCAAATGCTTTATGAGAAGCTTATAAGTTTGCGCATCGGAAGGAATCGGATAATACTTCTATTGAAGAGTAACGTAGAGTGGTTGGCTATATATTTATCGATTGCTTTCGTAGGGAAAAGTGACCAATGAGGAGTGTGTAGATCATCCTTGTGTACAAATAGAGGAAAATACACTGTTTCCTGGTTCTATGTAAGATTTATTTTATACGATTGAATTTACCATATAACATATTTTAATAAGCTAATTAAATCTTTTTTTATTGAAATTTTAATAATGTTTTTAATTTTAAAGTAATAATTTATTATTTATAGTCAATTTCTGTAAGTGTGTAGAATAACGTTTATGCATATACGTATATAGTCTATAATGCAAATTGTTTTAATGACTAATCTTTATAAATTTTTATTTTTTATATATTAAAGAAGAATATAATTGGTTCTATAAATACAAATTAGAGAAAAGTCATTTGTTGAAGAGAAATGAAAATTTTCTTACTAAGATATTTAATCTTTCATTAAGAGAAATTAAAATTTAATATTTATGCAAATTAACTGTAGACGAATTTACGTAATGTGCCGTATAAGTAATTTTTATGTTTTAGTTTTAAGTACTGTATGCTACGGTTAATGTTTAGATTACCTGTGAGAGAGTACGCGAAGCGCGGCACCTACTGTACCTCGGCAATACTTCCATTGCTTTAACCGCATTCAGTGTCGCCAGAGCCAGGACGCATCGGAATTGCCGGATTGTTTGTGGACGGAAACGACCGATATCTAGCCAAAGAACCGAAAGTCAATTTTTCTCTTTTCTCCGTGAGGGCGGGTTGATGTTGGGGATTTTTTCGGACCCGCAGGAATATCGGGAGCGGCCCCGAACCAGCGATTTGATGGCATTTCGGGCTCCTAAAGACAGGGGATCCTTCCCCGTGCGAACGGGTTTTGCCGCCGGGGTTTTTTTCGGATACTCAGGAAAATCGCTCGTGTCCCCGACTCTTCCTTCGACCCCCGAACTGGCCGATTCGGACCCCTTCGATGCCGAGGTTAATATCGTTGACTACGCAAGCATTTCCGCTTAGCGCAGCGCTGCTGAGCGCTACATATGCCGTTTAATTATCGGTATCAAATAACTCGATATTTCGCTGGCGCGGCAAACAGAAAGGCAACTGTCGTCGCTAGAAAAAGAGTCTTAAGTCGCTCTTCATGCGCAATAGGCATCAGCCGATGTAGAAGACAGATGCATAGACCTATGCGTCATGGAATGAGGCGAGCCGACGCGACGAGCCAAATACGAGTTCCCAACAATTATGAGTCGAACGAACACACAGCGTAGTCCGTATGGAAATGGCTTAAGGACTGAGAGGACACGGTATCGAGTCCCATGAAAGAGTTAGACATCAGACGACGAAAATCGTCTATTACGTCAGAAAAAGGAAGGCAGCAGAAGATAGTAGAATACATAATGGAAGCAATAAAGTGCCTAGTAGAAGAAAGAAAAATCAGGAAAGAGGAGTAAAAATTTTGCTTCCCGACAGATGACACCACGCGACACCGCGCTTCGCGTTTGCCAATCTCTCTTTCACAGGTAAGCTAAATGTTTACCCAGGCGTTGCTTTTAGGCTATTCGTTAATACAGCGATTCTCAATTATATTCTATGTTTTATTTTATATCCTAAAATAAAAATTTTCTACTAAATGTTACTTTAGAATTGAGATATAAAACAAATTAACACATAGATAGGTCCTGATGAAATTTTTCAAAACTGAAAATCTCAGATATAGAATCGAATTTGGATCCTCTAAAGTGATACGCGAATTCTATAAAATGCGATCATCTAGACGAGTTTTTTAGACGTAGAAGTATTGTGACTTCATAAATAATAGTACAAATGTCTTTTTGGCTTTTATATGCACTAAGAAATGAAAAGGCACTGATTCACTTTATAGAGGAATTTGTGTAACAATGATGATCTGGAACTATCTGCTGCAATAATGAGGTATTAAAATGCGATCATCTAGACGAGCTTTTTAGACGTAGAAGTATTGTGACTTCATAAATAATAGTACAAATGTGTTTTTAGGCTTTTATATGCACTAAGAAATGAAAAGGCACTGATTCGCTTTATAGAGGAATTTGTGTAACAATGATGATCTGGAACTATCTGCTGCAATAATGAGGTATATAAATATCCACAAATACCATATTCACTTTTGTTAGATTTCTGTAAAGTTAACAGTGATTTCTACTATATCTTGAAGGCGCATTGACTTTTTAAAAAGGATGTTTTATCAATCGATTTCAATTTAAATTAAATTTTTCCACTTTCGTGTTTAAGGTGGAAATCAATGATGCAGATATTTAAATGTTTTCGCAAGATATTAGGAATAATTAAAAATTTTAAATTTTATTACCCCATTTATTAAAAATATGTCGACTTTTATGAATTTAATCATCATTCAGATAGATTAGTCAATAAGTTTGGACATATTTATTAAATTTCTAATATTAAGATTGGAACGATAGCATTCCTAATTAAAACGAGTTTTAATTAAATTTATATAATAAAACCATATCGTAAATATGAAATAAACTATTTTTATTTTAAATTAAAATAAAATAAGCATCTATTTATCTATTATAATTAAAATCCACTTATAAAATTTTGCAAGCACGCAAGTTTACGTCAGTGCGCTATTTTTCTCATAACTATATTTCTGGAAAAATATTTTTGTTCTTGAAAATGAATTTATGATATCTTCTTAGGAAAGTGTATCTCATAATTTGAACCTTCTTTATTTAACTCATCGATATATATATATATATATATACTGGATTGTCTACTGAAATTAATACGAAATATGAAATAAGTGTGGAATGAAAAGGAATGTGAGAGATGCAGTGTGTAATTCAACTTTGAAATGGTTTGGCCAGGTGGCGCAAATATGGATTTCAGTGTGTTTATAAGTGGCGGCATGTATAAAAAATGAATGAATGTAGAGGAAGCTTTTAGGGTATATAATCATAAGGACTGTATGGCACCATCTGATTGTTTATTGTAATGGTTTCCTCCGTGGCCTCTTCCGCTTGGAGTAGCATTGTTCAATCTTCCAGGCTGAACTTCTTGCTATTTTGGAGGCGGTCAAGTGGTGCATGACCCAGCCTTCCAACTTCAACTTTCTCATCCATTCGGACAGTAAAAGTGCCCTCTGTGCCATCTAGCAAAGATCCTATCTTATTCCTCTCGTTCATCAAATCAATGAAACCATTTGAAACAATCGAGCTCATCTCAGAATCTTCTTCACCTGGGTCAAAGCCCACCAGGGAATCGTAGGCAATGAGAGGGCGGATGAACTGGCAAAGACTGCCACCACGGAAGGACACCTTTATTTTGATAAAATGCCGATTCGGCAGTTCTCACACCAGCTCAGGGAAAACACACTGGATGAATGGCAGCAACGATGGAACAGCAGTTAAAACGGTCGCCATACTCATGAGCTCCTTCCTAACATACGCGAAAGACTGACAGACCTCAAATGGATCCCAAACAACTTCCATCTTTCCCAGCTCCTTTCTGGACACGGCAACTATGGGATTTTTCTCCACAAAATCGGAAAAGCAACTTCCACAAGCTGTGATTGTGAGGAAGGTGAGAGTAGCATTCCTCACTTCCTGTTCGAATGCAACAGACTCACTGCTCGTAGGCACCTTCTACAGCAGATTGCTATTTCCCAAGGTCTCCCTTGGCTTTGTTGTCTGTACAACTTGATAAGAAATCAAGATACTATATATGAACTTATTTAAACATGTCTTTGAAAAACTGGATAAGCTAAGTCAGCTTATACGCCATTTTCTCTTTATGTAACCAACCAACCCATTTCCTTTGTTATTTATTTAATTTTGTTCTGCTTTGTAGATAACATTTTCTATTTAATAAAGTTTCATTTATCACTGTAGTGCCTACCGGAGCAGGGAAGGTTGATCCCCGAAAGTGGAAGTGATGACATTTTATAAATGAAAAAAAAATGTAGTGGTTCCCCCCTCTTTCTTTTCTTTGTTATTTGAGTACTGCTACTCCATTACGACGATACCCGCGTGATGTTGTTATTGAAAAAAATTATTTTAAAAAATTGCATTACGTATTTTCATTTACAACGAATTTGCGCAAATCACATAATAAATTCATTGCCTTCCTCTCCCATTTATCCTCCACATGTCAATCATAAACTTTCTTTGTTAAGTGCTCGCCATTCATTCGTTCCATATTGACAAATCATCTCAAAGTTGAATTACACACAGCATCTATTATATTCCTTTTCATTCCACCTTCTTTCATATTTCTTATTAACATTGAATAGGCAATCCATTATATATACTGTATATGAAAGATGGCTAAATTGTACCCCTAAGAAAATAATGTTCCTGGAAATTAAACTATCAATTCAAAACAAAAAATCGATTTTTTTGTTTAAAAGTTTATTTTGTTGCACACAGTTCTAATCAAAATAGAACTATAAAAATTTATAATTTTTTTCATAAATAATAGAAGAAAAAAAAGTGTAATTTGACACGATTTAGAGTACCGGTTCGCTAACTTTTACCCATGTGATTTTAAATCATTCCTCTAAGCAAATCAGGAATATTAAAAAAACGAAATACAGTAATAATTATTTATGTATTTTTTATAAAATCTCAGAATGTTTCAAATAATATTAGAAAAAGGAAAGAGTTATTAATATCACTATTGCTCTGAAGAAATTGTTATTTATTAAATAATTATAATTATGTTAAAAAAATACTCATTTATATAAAAACAACACTTATAATATTCAATAATCTGAATTTTATGAATTACGACCTAATTTGGGCTTCACAATCGCTTTATTTTTTATGGAAATCAACTACTGTACTTCGAACTATTCTTTATGCAAACATCAGGATTATACGCCTTATTTTTTATGGAAATCAACTACTGTACTTCGAACTATTCTTTATGAAAACATCAGGATTATCAGTGCATTTTTCATGTAACCGGTTTTGGCATTTAATGCATTTAATCCAGTCTACTTCGGTTCCGTTTTATCAAAATAGTAGCCACCACAACCTACACAACTATTTTCATCATATGTGATCACAGAACGCTCTCCAGCATTGTTCGCAATCAATTGTTCTTTCGGATCATTCATTTTTTTCTGGATAAATGTACGTAGCAAATATATTCTAACTAAATAAATTATAAACAAACGGATCTAGGGCGTCGATGAAAATAAGTCAGATAAATCATACTGGTACGATTTAGCGATTAGCCACCGGTACGATTTACCGAACTTTTTCAATTTCATAAAATTGAAAACTAGAAGAAAACGTCTAATGATTTTGCCGATCTGTTAGTGGTACCATATATAGATAAAATTTGACAAATGAAATGTTATAGTAATAAATTTGAATGTTCATTTTTCACTTTTGAAATGGCTTAGATAAAATTCCGAAAAGTTACATCGAAGTTGCAAAAAACTGATATTTAAAGTTTACCCATCATTAAATCGTTTGATATCGAAAATAATAGGGCGGCATTCATATGACATAGGATACAACAGAACAGTGTTGATACATGAAAAAAATGATAAATCGTTTAAGAAAAACTCTTCTTGCTTTCTTATTTGCCAATTCATCAGCAATATCTGATAATTCTAAAATTTCACACAATTACTTTTCTATATCTAACAGTACTAGATCATTAAACATTTCTTGAAGCATTGACGTTCTTAAATATGTTTTTATAAGTTTGAGTTTCGACAAATTCCTTTCACTTGATACAATAACAGCAAACAATGTCCGTATATATTATTTCAGTCATCATATTTATAATATTATTACATTATTATAAACATAAACTGAATTATGATTTTTTTAGGCCTACTAAGAAATAAATATATTGGTTACAATTCAGATGCAGCTATATGTTGACATTGTTTTTATTTCTTAAATCGGCAACCAAGTAAACGTATCTAAACTGTAACAAATAGACTAATTTTTAAATATTGTACTTTGCTTATTTTTTACATAACAGATGTTTTTGAGTGGATACGTATATTACACTTCAAGCAAACATTTCTGCCTGGTGACTAACATAAAGAATTTAAAACTTTCGAAAAAAACTATATCAACTGAAAATATTAATACTTTATTATGAGTTCTGTATATTAATTCTATTTTTTTCTATAAATAATTCTAAAGTAGTTAGTTATGCTGACGACATTAAAATAATTAATACTGATATTAATATTCTTTGCTCTGGTTTAATTATATTACAAAATTGGCAAAAGTTTTAGATTGTTGTCATTTAATAACAATCTGAAATTTAACTCTGATAAGACTGTTTTACGAAATTTTCTATCAAACCTACGGAAAGTCTCCATGATCACTAACATCATTTTTATTGAACAGAAAAAAAAAAATTCAAAACAAACCACAGAAAATTTAATTATTGAAATATTTAAAATACTTGTTTAGATTGTTGTCATTTAATAACAATCTGAAATTTAACACTGATAAACGGTTTTACGAAATTTTCCATCAAACCTACGGAAAATCTCCATAATCACTAACATCATTTTTATTGAACAGAAAAAAAAAAAATTCAAAACAAACCACAGAAAATTTAATTATTGAAATATTTAAAATACTCTTCCGGGAAATATTGCAAAATCCGTTTTCGTTTATTTACAGATAAAGTTTCAAAATTCGTTTTCTTGTTTTAATTTAAAATAAAGTGTTTCAATAATTTAAATTCTGAAAATCAAACATATAATGTTAGAAATAATTACTATTTTAATTAAAAGTTTTTAAAAATACTTTTATAAATATTAAATTTTCTTTTCTCTATTATTGCAGGACTAATTTAATTTTTATATTTGAACAAACACATTAATTACTTATCATAACTTCTTTTATTGAAGGAAGTAATAATGTTAACTGCCAACGTTTGATAAATGCAATTGATTAAAGAATCGTTTTAACAATTTCCGATTTATGATAAGAAAGAACTTAGATTACTAAAACCTAATTATTGCATTTCCTTTAATTAAATACATCAAAATTCTATATGCGGTATTATTTAAAAGAGTTTATCAAAATACCTATACAGAAAAGCTATACTCATAATAAATACATAACCTGACCAAAAAAAATAACATAATTCTTGCGTAAGTTAAAATTAGTCACCACACAAAAAATACATCTTCTTTCCATTATTATTACTTGTGCAGCTAATAATCACCAATAGAACACGAGTCGTAACAATCAGATTTACATTGTCAGCTCTTGCAATTCGAATATACAAATTCCAAATATGCAATTTCCATCATGGTCCTTGCCCGAGATGTATCATTCCTCTTTTTTCTTTTTAAAATATATTACTTGAAATTTCTTATATTCATTTAATATTAATAATTTAATAGTGACCACAATTGTACAGATTAGCACAACAAAGATGTAGCACAGATTCACTTTTACAGTCCCTCAATATAGACGGCAGCATTGTTTATGATCTTTTTCCATCGTATGATTTATTTCACTCTTTCCTTTTGCATTAGCATTTATTAGTTATTGATAATGATAAGTATCCAAATTATAAACAAATTTTATGTAAAAATATATATACAATGGCACCTTGGTTAACGACGGCCTTGGATAACGACGGTTCAGCTGGAACGGATTACCGTCGTTAACCAAGGTACCACTGTATTTTTATAAAATATATTAATAGTTTCACGTAAAGAGAAATCTAAAAACAGGAAGACAGATGAGAAATCGAAAAATATAGGTTGTTTTTAATATACAGGTAGGCCTCGATTAGCGCGAATAATTGGTTCCACGAATTTCTCGCGCTAATCGAATTCGCACTAATCGAAGTATTAAAAAAAATAATATCGATAGTACAGCAATATAATAGGCAAATAAATTTGTAAAGTATCCTTATTTAAAAAAATTTAACAAAGAATGCTTTTATTCGCTCAATCACATCCATTATAATTTAACAATTAGGCAAATAAATTTGTAAAAATATCTTTATTTAAAAAAATTTAACAAGAATGCTTTTATGTCGCTCAATCACATCCATTTCTTGCTGTAGTGTAATCACTTCTTTTACTTATAAAGTATCATATGAAAAAATTTTAACAAAGTATGCTTTTATGTCGCTCAATCACATCCATTATAATTTAACAATTAGGCAAATAAATTTGTAAAAATATCTTTATTTAAAAAAATTTAACAAGAATGCTTTTATGTCGCTCAATCACATCCATTTCTTGCTGTAGTGTAATCACTTCTTTTTATGTCGCTCAATCACATCCATTTTTTGCTGTACCGTAATCACCTCTCTTTTTTTCGTTTCCTGTTTTATCATCAAAAGTGTTCTTTCTCTTATCCATTTCGATACTTTTTAAAAGAAAATTCTGTACTATACTGTATATATATACGATGATAAAGCTGAATAATAGTAATGTTAAATAGTTAACAGCAAAAAACCCATCCAAAAGCTGAATAATAGTAATGTTAAATAGCTAATGGCAAAAAAGCCCATAAAGCTAAATAATAGTACAGTAATGTTAAACAGTTAATAGGAAAAAGCCAGCCATCGTATTCTGATGATCCATCTATTAATTTTATAAATGTCATTCAATTATTAATAGTTTGTAGTTTATTCTTCAATATATTCCAGAATATTCCAGTTTATTCATCCAATATATTTATTCTTCAATACATTCTTTCAATATATTCCAATTTATTCTGAAATATATTCCAATATATTTCTTTTAATTTTAATTATGGTCGGTAAATATATTTCTTTTTATAGAAGTATGGCTTTCGTTATGGAATAATCCATTCATTGTTGATAGTTTCTCTTAAAAAATACTGTATTAAAAAAAATATTTTTTATTTGTACTTGAATATACTATTTACTATAACTATCTTATATAATATTATAAAATACAAGTATTCACTTATTCATTAATAAAACATACTGTTACTATTCATAAAACTATATTTAATAAAACGATATTTCAGATAATCCTCCATCAATGCCTATATTGATCTATAGTACATAATTTAGAGTTATAATTGTATGCGATAACAAGATATTATGTTTATATAAGAGAGAGATGCATAGACTTGTTAAGATCAAGGGCTGGATAATTTCACTGTCGCTTGTAGAAGGGCCACCTAAAAAAACCGGGAAAGCTATATATTATATCATGTTTATTAATTGCATGTTACAAAGTAACATAAACAAAAACAAACAAAGAATTTTTAATTGAATGCGTGGTATAGCACTGATTTAACAATTTTTTTTTTTAAGTTTGACATCTGTAGTAGCCAAACACAAAACTGATTTTAAATTTTCATCAGTTAAGGAGCAGTGCTACATTGTGAGCATGTACTGTACATTTTGTAAACAGTTGCTGTTCCTTCCTAGCTTTCTTATTGGAAACAACTATCTCCTTTCACACCGAGTGACCTGCTATGTTCTTAACAGTAGGATCTTTTATCCTTTTCTTATACTTTCATTCTTTTTTCCCACTTCTTTTTCAGGTTTTCCCTTGGCTAAACCTTCTAGTTAAGCTCACTTCCCCTTTTGTGTAATATAATGTGCTTTCAGTTTCAATGCTATATTACGCATGTGCAGTCATGACTTAAGGAGTAATTTTCGAGGCGGCCATAGCGGAACAGCTGACAAGCTGGAATAATCTGTGATGTGATCAATAGGTAATTTGAAAGATTGCATTCAACAGCCCTGATTGAGACACATCCTAAAAGACTGGATATATAGACTCGTAATTGAACGTGATACTCCAAATTCACAATTCTGCTTTACCATGTGACTATTAGCCAGATATTTCAATATGAGTATTTTATATTCAATATAAGAGCTTAAATAATATGTTCATACTTGTTTGCAGAATAATTATATTAATATTGTTATAAAGATATAAAAAAAACAAGTTGAAGGAAATAAAGAAGTTATTCAATGCATTTCTTGAAGATTGAACAATAGCTATTTGGTTATATGTGAATTTTTTTAACATAATAATGATCATATTGGATATGTTATTTACTAATATTTGTAAATATTGTGCACATTTCAAGCCTTTCGTTATATGGAGTTATATTTTTCAATATGAATTTTATTGTGAAACTCATCATTACAGTTATATGTCTAATATTTCTCTGAGGATTTGCATGTGTATCGTGAGCATTGTTTTATGTAACATTACAAGTATGCTAAACATTTAAAATCGAATAGCTATTATAGCTATTATTACGGATTTAAATATTCTTGGTCTCACACGAGTAGGTTTATTCTCGGAGTAAGGCAAGCAGACACTCTGATTTTAGATCCATCAATATAGAGTTACTTGAGTTGCATGCTAAACAGTTGCTTGTATTGCTTAGAAATCAAGTAAGTATTTAAAACAAGCTGTTTAAAGTGTACTGTCATCTAAGGAGACATTTTCACTTAATTGGGAGTGTTGATAGTCACAATAGTAGAAGATATCAGGAGGAGATGAAACTCCTGTTTGCATATTATTTGAATGTGTAGCCTTTTCTGGATGGGATATTATCTTCTAGGATTGCATTTTCTTGCACCAGATCTATCTACAGTTGCACTGTAGAAGATAGTGTGTTTTGTAGAATTGTCTCTAGATTGTAGAAGGGACTTCATATGTGACAATTTGTTAAGAGTGACAATATAATCACTGGCTGTGTCACAGTGTTCAACGGACACACCGTTCAACTTCGATCAAATTTAATAAATAAATGTTTATTGTTATTTAATACCCCACAAAAATTTCGACTTAATCGAACTAAAAATAAAGAACATATTTAATGATGTTTAAAATATTATTGTTAAAAAATATTCTCAAGAAAACAGTTTTCACTAACAAGTAAGTACTGAATTATATCAATTAAAAAAAAAAAATAAAAAACACGTAAAAAATAAGCAAAATAAAGTATTAAGGTATTAGAATATTTGTTACAGTTCAGGTAAAAGCTAAGAAATTTTTCTAGTAAATGGTTGTTAAAAAACACGTAAAAAATAAGCAAAATAAAGTATTAAGATATTAGAATATTTGTTACAGTTCAGGTAAAAGCTAAGAAATTTTTCTAGTAAATGGTTGCCGATTTAAGATTGTAAAACAGTAACGTCAACCAAAGAAGTCGCATCTAAACTCTAACAAATAATTCGTAATTTCTTGATTCTTTACTTATAAGGGATCTTCACGATTTGGTGAATTCGATTGCTGAAAATGCTTAGCATGAATCGATAGAGCATCTTAAGAAACTTCTAAACAGAACATTTACCAGCATATTGCTGAAAGCTACAGATGTTCAAAGTTCAGACAATAACTTGCACTACATAATTTTCAACGGATTCAATACATATTTAATCGAAACTATTATGTAGACCTATCATAAGGATAATTGTGTGATTCAGACAAAAATAAGAGGAACAACGAGCACATTTTAAGAAAGGTAAAGATGGACAATTGGATTCATGAAATGTTTCACAAATATTGAAATTGAAATAGGCCTAATAATAAAACAGTGTAATGAATGGTTTAAAGCGCCATCAAGATATCCAGATTTATAGAATGAGTATCGGATCATATTTTGAAAATTGGTACTGTAAACTGGAAGTGAGTGAGTTTTTTTCAGTTTCAATATTTGTTAAACATGTCATGAACTCGATCGTCCATCTTTATCTTTTTTCAAATGTGTTCACTGTTTCATTTTTGTATGTAGCATCACCCTTATGGTACCCATAGTTGCAATTAAACATGTACAATGTCCATTGAAAATTATATATCAATTTTCCTGAGAACTTTGAGCATCTACAGCAGAGATCGGCAACCTTTTTTAATAGGAGGGCATATTTGAGAAATTTGGGAGTTCGTTGGGCACCATGGGAATTTCTGCGGGCACCGTGGCACGCAATGGCTTGATAGATTATACGAGGATAGTGGGGACAGAAAATAGTTCACTATATGCGGCATAAGATGTTTCTAGTACTCGAAAATTGATTCATCTAGTCAACTAGTATTATATAGATGTCGCCAAAATTCAGTTTTCGTCAAAATTTAATTGTACAATTAATACAATTGATAAAATGGCGAAGATAAAATCAAAGTGAGCAATTCTAAAGAATTTTTACTAAAATTATTCATTACAACTACGAGTATTTGTTGTTCAAATATCTAAAATTTATATTTCAGATATTCGAACAGTGGGCACATAAAAATTGCTTCGCCGGCACCGCGTTGCCGACCTATTATCTATAGCTATCATTAGAGGTCCACCGATAAATGTTGTCTGTTTAGAGATTTATTAAGGTGTTCTATCGATTGGTGCTACGCATTTTAAGATATGATATTCACAAACTCGTGAAAGTCTCTTGTTAGTTTATTTTCCGTCTACATTTTGGAAGAATAAGGATT
The DNA here is from genome assembly GCA_000484575.1 of Olivierus martensii. Taxonomy (NCBI): domain Eukaryota; kingdom Metazoa; phylum Arthropoda; class Arachnida; order Scorpiones; family Buthidae; genus Olivierus; species Olivierus martensii. The sequence goes on from AYEL01076943.1 coordinate 16,795, forward strand.
AAACCTTAAAAAAATTTCAATAATTTTGTAAGAATATTATCAATCATTTTAATTTTAAGGATTATATAATTAATAATTACCGTCACATTTTCAGAATTTGTCACCATATTTAAATTGTATATGTTGAATAAATGATGCAAAATATATAATATCTAAAGGAAAAACTTTGTATACTAAAATAACTATAATAGTATAATAATGTAATGTAAAAATAATATCCTAATTTGTTAGTTCTGTACTTGGTTGAATTTTATTCATGTCTGGCAGTGTGACTCCTATTAGTAATTTTTAAACTATTTAGAGTTTAATGAAATTTGTTACTGGTGTTCTTCCTCAAAAGTCACTTCGATGTTTCATTTTTAATCTTGTAGTATTATATTTAATTTTTATCAAAATTTTATTTTAATTTATTGACAACATATGGCACTTAATGTTAAAAGTGCTGATAACATATCAATTTCGTTCATTTACTCCTATTGCTTTTAGAATGGAATAATGTTCGGTTATTATTTATATAAATTATATTGCATTTAATATAACCCAAATAGTAGTGGATATAGACTTTGCCACTAGTAGGAATAGTAAAAAATTGCATAACTATATTAGCATTGACAAAAAGACTATCAAACTATTTAATAAATTTTTATAACATTCAACGTACAGATTATTCCATTGAAGATCTGATTAATGACATATATTTTTATTTCTTTAATCACTCGAAAACAAAGCAATTATTTTAGTTCATTCCAGAACTGCTTGATATAAATTAAAACACTGCACAAAAACAAAAAAAGCTAATTGTAGTCTATTCAAATTCCTCATACATTCTATCATCTAAAGAGAAACTATAGAGGAAAGATAAATATTCAAATTTTCAAATATTTAATTTTTTTTAACTCATTTTGTATTTATATAACAGTTTTCATAGTCTTAATTTCTAATGAAGACACTATAAATCTTCGCTTCTTTAATTGTAATCACGATGCAAATTTTCTATAAAAAGTTTCATTGCTATTTATGAAACCATTGGAATTGTATTATATTTGTTGTCGATTTTGAGAAGAGTGAATTCTTTTATCTCGATGATTATTCTTATGCATATTATAAGATAACACAAAACTTTAATACGGCTATCATTTCTCTAAAATTACTCGTGTCTCTGTAATTTCTGATCTTGGAATTTTATTTGATGAAAAATTAACTTTCAATAATCATACCCAAAATCTTATAAAAAAAACTATATATTCGATTGGGTATTATATATAGAAATCTTTATTATATTAAGTCTATCGAGACTCGTAAAACTATATTCTTTTCATTTATTTTAAGTATAATTGACTACGGAATAATAATTTGGAGTTCAGTATGTTCAACTTCTCTACAAAAATTAAATAATCTTTATATCAAGATTATGGATACTTTACAAATCACTGACTATTTTTCTAATCATATTAATAATAACTATAAATATCTTCTATCATTAAATAGAAGAATTCTTTATTATGACTTTAAATTTATACATTTATATTTTCATCATGCTTTTGAAAAACTTAATGTTAGATTATACACTTATATTTAGTTGTATAACGCTATAATATCGAAAGGTTTTGATTATCATCTAAAAATTTTTTCTAAATTAAGATAAAGTAAATTAAATATTTTGATACACGTTCTTTTCCATGTCTTCGTACTCAAACAAAACGTTTGAATATTACTACACGTTCTCCCCCTTCTAGATTGTTTACTAAAGATACACTCATCCCTGATAAATTATTTTACTTTGACAAGAAAGATTTTGATAAATTTATTAAAAAATATAATGTATTTTCGTGTCATTATCTGTTTAATGAGACTTAACTCTATTATTTAATTACTCAATGTATGTATTTATATCTTTTTTGTTATATTCAATGTTTATTGTTACAATCAATGTTTGAACTTCAATATTTGATTGTGTTTTGTACAAATAAATAAATAAATAAAATAGGGGTCTGCAACGCCTTGCCGCGAAGCAATTTTTAAGTACCCGCCGTTCAAATATCTGAAATCTAAATTTTAGATATTTGAACAACAAATATTCGTAGTTGTAATGAATAATTTTAGTAAAAATTCTTTACAATTGCTCACTTTGATTTTATCTTCCCCATTTTAACAATAGTACTAATTGTACAGTTAAATTTTGTCGAGAACTGAATTTTGGCGACATCTATAAAATACTAGTTGACTAGATGAATCAATTTTCGAGTACAGTAAAACCTGTCAAGTTGGACGCCTCTATATGTTGGACACCTCTCTATGTTGAACGACTTTTCCTGGAACCGGACAAAAACCTACATTTTACTATATGTCCAAACCTCTATATGTTGGACACCTCTCTATCTTGTAACTTGAACAACTGTTTCTAATAAGATGGACACTTATTGATTATTAATTGAAATAAAATCTTAAAATTTATTTAGGTTTAGAAGATTAACCAAAGTATCATGCTTTGAGATAGTTATGGTGATGACTTATAAATCCATAGTTTACTTATTATGGTAAATACAAACACCTGAGCATTGTAGAAAAATCAAACCAAAACTAGTCAAATTATAGTCAGAATATTTTATTGCAATAAAATTAAAAGTATTTGGGCTATAATTAGCTAGTTTTACTAAATTATAGCCAGAATATTTTATTAGATCGGAAGAGCGTCGTGTAGATATTATTGCAATAAAATTAAAATACTTGGGCTATAATTGGTTAGTTTTGGTTTGGTTTATACTTTACTTATAGACCGAATATTTTACTGCAATAAAATTAAAGATATTTGGGATATAATTGGCTACTTTTAATTTATATTTTATTTTTTTCTTTGAGAATTGTATACTTGTACTGTTTCTTCTGTTGCTACGATTAAGCTTTCCTTAGAAATGTTAAAAAACAGTAAAAGAAAATTAAATAAACTGACATTATATCAAATTTAGCAAGTTGTTAATAATTTACTATTTTGGATGCAGTGAGATTGATTTATGTTGCATGACAAGTTTCACAATTAAACTATTCAGAAATGTTTTAGAAAAGCTGGGTTCCTTATAGATTTCACTGAGGAAGGAATGCAAGAGGTCAATAACATGACCTAGGAGAAGAACTGAGTACTCTTCCTAGAACTATCATCATAAAATTTTAATTGAAGATTTTACAAATTTTTACAACAATCTTAAGCAATAATCAATCTTTTAACAATCTCAAGCAATAATAACTGAAAAATCTAAGCAGGAATTCAATAAACTAAAAAGATGGAAATAACCCAAGAATTGATATCGAAAGGTTTTGATTATCATCTAAAAATTTTTTCTAAATTAAGATAAAATAAATTAAATAATTCTTTCCAGAGAAAAGATTAAATAAAGGATGATATTAATTATTATAACTTATTAAAAATTATTGCATTTTTTATTTATTATACTATTCACTGATTTTTAAAACGTTTAATTTTTCTAGATCTTCTTTTAAATTTTGCAAATGACTTGTATATAACAATATGTCTTCTGAGGAAATGCAATCCTTTTCAATAACGGACAATCGCAAATTAAAAATTAATATATTTTTAAAAAATATTATTGGTTTCTAAAATATCAAAAATCATGATATAGCTTTATATCAATAAACAAATTAATTATCAATTTTATTAATGAATTTTTTTGTAATCAATGGGATCTTGATCTTGATTATGCCGATCAATCGCCGGTGCATATTCGGCTATTGACACCCAATAGACCCCTTGATCATTATTGACCCCCTTCAAAATTTCATCGACCCCCAAGGGGTCAATATCGACCCTGTTGGGAACCCCTGATCTAAGTTATCAAGAGCTTATCACTGAAAAAAGCAGAACAAAACTAATGCAATGGTTTGGACACATTGCAAGAATGCATCCCCACAGACTCCTTTACAGAGCATTGCATGGCAGTACAGATGGAAAGAGAGACTGTGGAAGATCAAGAAAAATCTGGGGAAGCAAAGCTCACTCAGATCTCACAACTTACAAAGAACTTTCACATTGCAGAAACAGTGCCAGATTAAGCTACTGCGGGGCCTATAGCATATGTTAAGAAAGGGGCTCTATATTAAAAAAAAACAACAATAAAGCAAATCAAATATATTTGAACACACACATTTTTAATTTGCATAGTAATTATCATTATCAAAAATAACAATACAGTCAACATTAAACATTAATTATTCTACATTTAGCATGAGCAAATTTGTTGATGATATAGGATATCCATTTTATGTGGAAGTTTATGTTAAGTCACCTTCTTATGCTTTTTCCTCACAGTTTTGTGATACCAAATGAAAAGGTGCCAAATATGGCATAAATTACAAAATATTGGTTTAACGCTTGTATTAGATGACCAAAAAATTATGTACATATTTATTGGTGCGGGGCCCCTAAAAGCACAGGGCTTGTAGCAAATGTACTTTTGCTACTATGTTAATCCAGCACTGTGCAGAAGACAGACACAAATGGAGAATGCTAATACAAGGAGGACTCAACTTGTCTCTAATGGAAGAGGATGAATGAATGAAACTTAAATGTACATTTTTGTAACATAGTTTTAATTTGTTGTTTTATTAATAGTATGTAGGGAATGGAAAATTTAAAAATTTCTGTCATCAGTGGATACATTAATCTAATAGTTTTTTCTTGTGTATGAATATTGTAATATATATTTATTTTCCTGTTTTTACAAAAAGCATTTAAAATTATACTAAATTCTTTATAAAACAGGTGTTATTAAGACATGGAGCCAATCCTGATTTAAGAGATGAAGATGGAAAGACACCTTTAGACAAAGCTAGGGAAAGAAATGATGAAG